>RJWM01039907.1:0-15804 GCA_004363535.1 Dasyprocta punctata
GTTCTTCACCCATCAACATCAGAATACACATTCTTCTCAGCTGCACATGGGTCATTCTCTAAAATAAATCACATACTAGTCCACAGAACATGCTTAAGTAAATACAAAGGAACTGAAATAATTCCATGCATATTATCTGACCATAGAGAAATAAAATTAGAAATAAATGACAAAAAAACCTACAATAACCAGATAAACACATGGAAATTAAATAACACTCTCCTAAATAATAAATGGGTCACAGAAGACGTTAAAGAAGAAATTAAACAATATCTACAAATGAATGAAAATGCAAATGCAAATTACCGGAACCTGTGGGACACAATGAAAGCAGTGCTCAGAGCGAAATTTATAGCACTAAACTCCCACATCAGAAAAATGGAAAGAACACACATAAACAACCTAATGATGCATCTCAAACTTCTAAAAAAAAAAGAGCAAGTCAAGCCCAAAGCCCAAAGAAGGGAGGAAATTATTAAAATTAGAGCAGAAATTAATACAATTGAAACTAAGAAAGCAATAAAAGAATGAATGAATCAAAGAGTTGGTTCTTTGAAAGAGTAAACAAAATTGATGAACCCCTAGTCAACCTTATCAGAAAGAGGAAAAACTTCAAATCCATGAAATAAGAAATGAAAAGAATGAAATCACTACAGATCCTTTGGAAATACAGAAGATTCTCAGTACCTACTTGGAAAACCTTTACTCACATAGGTTTGATAACACAGAAGAAATGGAAAGATTCCTAGAAACCTATGAATTACCAAAACTGAATCAAGAAGATGTAAAACTGCTGAATAACCCAATTTCAGCTAATGAAATTGAAAATATAATTAAAACCTTACCAACAGAGAAAAGCCCAGATCCTGATGGATTCACCGTTGAATTCTACAAGAAATTTAGGGAAGACTTAAGGACAACACTCCTCAAACTCTTCAATGAAATTGAAAGGGAAGCAAGTCTCCCTGACTGATTCCAGGAAGCAAGTATTACCCTAATACCAAAACCAGAGAAAGACCTAATCAAAAAGAAAATTACAGGCCAATCTCCTTAATGAACATAGATTCAAAAATCCTTAATGAAATACTGACAAATAGAATGCAGCAAGTCATCAGGAAGATTATACACCATGACCAAGTGGGATTTATCCCAGGAATGAAGGGATGTTTCAACATATACAAATCAATAAATGTAATAAACCATATCAACAGGGCCAAGGACAAGAATCACATGATCATCTCAGTAGGTGCAGAAAAAGCTTTCAACAAAATCCAACACTCATTCATGATAAAAACCCTAGAGAAAATCAGACTAGATGGTCTCTACCTCAACCTGATAAAAGCCATATATCATAAACCAACAGCCAACATCTTACTAAATGAACAAAAACTGAAAACTTTCAACCTAAAATCAGGAACAAGACAAGGATGTCCATTATCAGCACTCCTATTCAATATAGTTCTGGAAATATTAACTAGAGCAATTAGAAAAGAGAAATAAATAAAAGGAATAAGGATAGGGAAGGAAGAAGTTAAATTATCATTATTTGCAGATGATATGATACTCTACATAGAAGACCCCTAAAAATCCATTAAAAGACTTCTAGATGTAATAACCAAATTCAGTAATGTTGCTGAATACAAGGTGAACAATAAAACATCAGTAACCTTCCTGTACACAAACAACAAACTCACTGAGAGAGAAATAAGGGAAACCGCACCCTTCACTATAGCATCTGAAAAACTGAAGTACTTAGGAATCAATCTAACAAAGGAAGTAAAAGATCTGTATAGTGAAATTACATTACTCTGAAACAGGAAATTGAAGAGCAATTCAGAAAATGGAAAGATATTCCCTGTTCATAAATAGGAAGAACAAACATCGTGAAAATGGCCATTCTCCCAAAATTGTTATACAGATTTAATGCAATCCCAATCAAAAAATCACTTGCATATCTCACAGAACTAGAGAAATCAACCCTGAAATTCATCTGGAACCAGAAGAGACCTAGAAGAGCAAAGGCAATTCTGGGCAACAAAGGTAAGGCAGGAGGCACCACAATCCCCAACTTGAAAATATATCACAAAACTACCGTGATAAAATCAGCATGGTACTGGAAGAAAAACTGACTTGAAGATCAATGGAATAGGTTAGAAGATACGGCCACAACTACAAACACACTCATCTTTGACAAAGGGGCCAAGTATGTGTATTGGAAGAAAGATAGCCTCTTTAACAAGTGGTGCTGGAAAAACTGGCTTTCCATATGCCGTAAACTAAAACTAGACCCATGTCTATCACCAACCACTAAAATAAAGTCAAAATGGATCAAAGACCTGAATATTATAGCAGAGACACTAAATTTGCTGGAAGACAAAATAGATAAAAACCTTGTTGACAAAGGAGTAGGCAGAGAGTTCATGAACAAACTTCACAGGAACTACTTCCCAGAATCAACAACTTATTAAAAAGTTTTTGAATGTCAAAGGAAATCTCCAATAGAGTGAAAAGAAAAGCCACTAATTGGGAAAATATCTTAGCCAATTGTCCCTCAGACAAAGGATTTCTATCTAAAACATATAAAGAATTTTTAAAAATTAGGCAACTAAAATTCAAGGATCCAATCCAAAAATGGGCATCTGAGATGAATATACACTTCTCAGAGGAGGAAATCCAAATGGCAAATAAATGTATGAAAAAATGTTCAACATCAATGGTCATTCGGGAAATGCAAATTAAAACAACACTGAGATTCTACCTCACTCCAGAAAGAATGGCCAAGATTAATAAATCAACCAATAACAAACACTGGAGAGGCTGTAGGAAAAAGGGAACTCTTCTCCACTGTTGGTGGGAGTGTAGATTGGTACAACCACTGTGGAAATCAGTGTGGAGATTCCTCAAGAAGCTAGGATTAGAGATCCCATTTGATCCAGCTAGCCTGCTTCTGGGCATTTTCCCAGAAGAATTGAAAACATCATACCACAGTGATATTTGTGCACCCATGTTTATAGCAACCCAATTTATAATAGTCAAATTTTGGATACAACCCAAGTGCCCATCAATCAAGGAATTGATAAAAAAGATGTGGCATTTTTATACAGTGGAGTGCTACTCAGCCATCAAGAAAGACTGCATCAAGACTTTATAACTAAATGGACACTACTTGAGACCATACTCATAAGTGAAATAAATCAAACTCACACGTGTAAATACCGTATTGTCTCCCTAGTAAAACTGTGTCCCTGAAACAGTATATATGATCCAAAATGTACAGTAAATACTGTGTAAGGGTAAGAAAGTGATCAAAGAACAAAAGTAATTGGGAAAGGAGAAAGGAGGAAAGAAGGAAGGAAAAAGGAAAAAGGCATAAGTTTGTATATATGTATATGTAAGATAGCTGAAATGACTATACCACTAAATGCATTAGTTATTGGAAAAGAGCAGTTAATACTCATATGATTAGATCAATTTTGCATGTCTATTTCTGTTCATCTAAGCAACCCTTTTGAAGGTAACAATATGCAATATTGCAACCATTGCCATACTCCTATCATCTTGTTTTGTAAACCTATAATGTCACTGTCGTGGATTATTTGTTGTTTTTGTTTGTTTGTCTCTTTTGCTTTTTGTCTTTCTTCACTATATCTTTTTTCTCTTAAATAAAAAATAGAGTTAATTTTGTGTATGCTGCACTGTATAGAATCAGGTTCCTGATATAAAAAATAATTTTTTGCCATCCAGTTGTCATCGTTCAGTCTCTTTAAAAGGTAAAGGGCTACCACAGCTCCACTGAATTTATTTGCACCTTGTAAAAAATCAATTGATCATATATGCATGGGTCTGTTTCTGGACACTATTCTATTCCATTGATTCACTTGCATAAGTTTACACTTCCAAAATGCAGTCTTAGATTGTCTTAAAATCAGATCATCCTAAATCCTCAAGTATAGTTTTTGCTTATCTTCAATCTTTTGCATTTTCATGTGAATTTTGGAATCAGCTTGTTGCTGTATATGAAGGTTGATGAGGTTGTGATTAGGATTGCTTGAGTCTATTATTTGTGAATAAGTGACATTTTAACAATCTCAAGTGCTCTGATCCCTGAACATTTACATATCTATCACTTGATTTAAGTCTATTTTAGTTCTCTATCAACTGTATTTCTTAGTTTTTAGTATCCAGGTTTTCCATATGTTTTGTGGTGTTTGTCTCTAATTATTTCATATTTTAATGCTATTTTGAAGTTTCCATTTCTCCATGTTCACTGCTAATATGTACTGTGTATAAAGGCTTCCAATCCTGTATCTTTGATAAACTCTATAATTCTGCAGATTCCATAAAATGTTTTTATATGGATGCTGTATTCTTTGCAAATAAAGACAGGTTTACTTCTTCCTTTCCAATGTAAATGCATTTTATTTCTTTTCTTTGCCTACTGTGACCTTTGGAATCATACTGAACTCTGATGACAGTGAACTCCCCTACTTGATTCCTGATCTTCAAGGAAAAACATTCAATCTTCCGTCATTGTCTGTGATGCTAACTACAGACCTGCTGTCCATGCTGCTTACAAGAACAAGGAGGTTTTCTTCTCCGTCTAGTTTGCTGAGAGATTTTTCTTAGGAATGAGTGTCATATTTTGGTAAATGTCATTTGCACTGTTGTGAAGACCACCTGGCCCCTCCCTCCGTCTCTGCACTTCTTGGTCTAGTTTGTTAACATGGTGAATTACACTCATTAACTGTTGAATGTTAAAATTGTCTTGGATGCTAGGATAAACCACCCAGAGGCATGATATTATTCCTTTAATATACTCTTGGATTTTATTTGCTTAAATTTAGTCAGAAGCTATTTGTACCTCCATTGACATAGGTATTGGTTTATAATCTGCTTTTATTTTTTATCTGTGTCTGACTTTGGTATCAATTTGCTGTCAAGGACTAAATGGAGATTATTTTGTTCTCTTCATTTTCCTGAAATATTTTGTGAAAAATTAGAATGGTCTCTTAAATTGCTTGATAGAATTCACCAATGAAGTTGCTGGGCCTAATGTTTTCTTTGAGATAATATTTTATTATAAGTTGAACTACATTAGTACATGTAGGGCTACTCGTGTTACCTATTTATTTGTGAGACAGCAGTGGTAGCTTGTGTTTTCTAGGAACTTTATTTATCTTATGTAAGCTTTTAAATATATTGACATAAAGATGTTCAAAGTAGTGCTTTATTATTTGTTTAAGGACTTCAGAATGTATGGTAAATTAACTTTCTTGTTGCCAGTGTTGGAGATGTACATCTTTACTTCCTTCCCTAGGATGGTTCTAACTAAGTAAAGCCTTATCAATTTTTTTTGGTGTTTTCAAAGAAGCAATTTCTGTTCCTACTGGTTTTTCTCATCTTCTATTTTCTATGTTCCATTTGCATTCTGGCCTTTAGTATTTTATTTCTTTAACTTTTACTATTTTATTTCTTTAACTGTGCTCTCAATTTTTAAATTTCCCATAGCAAAAAGTAAGAAAATTAATTTGAAATCTCTCTCCTTTTTAAAAAATACACATATTACTGTAAATTTTCCATCAAGCACTGCTTTACCTGAATTCCACAAATTTTAACATACTTTTTCACTTTCATTTAGTTCAACAAAATCTATTATTTCCTTTTTGACTTGTTCTTTTAATGTATGGATAATTTAGGTCAAATATATTGTTTCATTTCCAGCTATTTGGCAATTCTGAGATATCTCTGTGTTGTTGGTGGCTAATTAAATCTCAGTGGGGTCTGCAAACTTACTGTGCATGATTTGAATCATTTTACCTATTCTGAGTTTTACTTTATGGTCCAGACCACAGTAAGAGTTTCCAGTTCATGTGAAGCAAGTGTACATTCTGCTATTTTTAGACAGTTTCTAAAATGGTTAAATAATTCAAGTAGTGGACAGGATTGTTAAAGTCTTTATTATCCAAATTGTGTAGCTATTCTGTCAATTGCTAAGGGACTGCTTAGTATTGAATCAAGTTAGAGTAGCGGGTTTTTATTTTTCTCCTTGTAATATTACCAAGTTTAATTTTTCATTTAAAACTTCTTTTATCAGTATCCAAACCTTTAGAATTGTTATATCCTTTTGACACTCGATCCCTTTATTACCGTGAAGTGTTCCTCTGAATTCCCAGTGCTCCCCCTTGTTATGAAATCTACTTGTTTCCCCTGATGCACTCAGCTCTCCATGTTGATTGGTGTTCGCGTTTGTCCTAGTTTTGGTTACTATAATGCAGGACCATAGATTGGACTGAACAACAGACACTTGTATCTCATGGTTCAGAAGGCTGGAAATCCAAGATCAAAGCAGGCTCAGTTCTGGCCTCTGGAGTTCTTCCTGTGGTGCAAACAGCCACAACCCTACGGTAACCTCATATGGCTGAAGAAGATGAATCTCCAGTCTTTTCCTCTTTTTATAAGGGTTTTATTCCTTAAATTACCCCATCAATCCCCAAGACCTAATCTAACCGTGACTACCTTCCAAAGATCCACACCGGGGATTAGGGTTTTAATATAGGATTTATGGCGGAAGAGGGATAGGCATTTAGCATATAACAGCATGATAATCATTCTATCCTCTTCTTTTTTAATGATTTGGGTCTTTATATTTAACTTTTATTTCTTGCAAGAATCATATGGGTTCTATACGCCTTCATCTTCTTTTATATCTACGTCTGCCTTTTAATTGCATTTAAACCATTTACATTTATCTTGCACATACTTTTACCCAAAGCATAAGCTATTGCAACAGTATACGTCTCTGTGTTCTGTATGAGAAGCAAAGGTCACGAGGCACAAGAAGAAGGTTTAAGCATAAAAGAATCCTACATCTGATTTGCCAACCTAATTAGGAAGCATAAAGAAAGTAATTTAACTCTTATGGAAAATCCCATCTGTATAATATGTCCTATTGTTACACAAAATGATCTTTATTAAGAAAATATGCAAACATCAGAGGCTCCTTGATCATCTCTGCTTATTAACACCAGACCATCTGTCTGATACCGTCAAAGTCATAGAGATGTCCCATGGATATCTGCAAACCACAGGTCTCTTATGTGACAGATAAACGTGGTTGGTGATTAATGCATAAATGCCAGAAAATAATAGCGTGAGTTGGATGGTTCTGAAAATGGAGACATGTCTTACTTAGTTAGCAAGTCCCTCCATACAGTAGTTTCAGTCTTCTCTCTGCAAAGTTAGGCCAGAATTTCTTGCTCATCTCCCGCTCTGCAGCTGCGGAGGCATTAAATTCCTAAACCAAACACTTGACAACATTAAATAGGTGTAAAATTATGCATTCAAACAAATCTTCTATGCCCTGCTTAAAATCAGATAATGCTGTGCCACTAAAAGAAAGGCTTCGAGAGACAAACTGTGAATGAATATTGAGAAAAAGGCATTAAAAAGTCAGTTTCTTTCCAGTAAAGAAAATAGTTCATCAGAATCATTGTTCTTGAGACACACACTCACTGTAACTTTTATTCACAATTTTCCTCTACATACACATGTGTACTTCACAAGTGCTAATGCTGAATATATTCAAAACTGATTGCCGTTTATTTTAAACTTAACTTGTGCTGAGTATTTGTTTAGTTTGTGTGAGACAGATTTGATTAAACGTGCTGGAACAAATTATTTAAAGCATAATCATCAGGTGAGTTAAGATTTCATCAGTTTAAAAAGCAGACAAAAAACAGAAAGCCAAAGAAAATGATTTCAATAAATACTGAATCCATCTTTAACCAGCGATACTCTACAGGACCCAATCCCTGTCACCCTGTTTGAAAAGTACATTTTCAAAGCTCAGGATTTGTGCTGGCACAAAATGACATTCTAGCCACACCGCGGTGAGACATTTCTTTTAGGTTTAGAGTTCAGAAAATACTCATTATGCACCTAACTGCTTACCTGCTTGTTTCTTTTCAAAAGAAACCATGTGCATAGTAGTTACAAATACTATAGTTAAAACCCCCTATTTCTTTACAAAACCTACACATTAAATAGCCTATATATTTTAAATTAGTAACCAAAACACTCATGCATAGGAATTCTGCACACACAAATTCACCTTTGTTTGGCTTTTGTTCATGAAGTGTGGAGACACAGCTTTTCAGTCAAACTAACATGGCAGGAGGCGCAGAGGACAAGTCTGCGCTCCCGGAGTCACCGCAGCCCTGGGTGGGACTGCACGGAGTGTCTCCGGTGCATCAGCACCTGGTGCCCTCGGCGTGGATTTGTGGAGCCCTCACCATGGCCCTGAAGGGTGCAGAATCCCTGCAGCACCAGCTGCCTCCTGCTTCTCTTCATCTTGAAGTTTACCCTGGAGTGCAAGCTAATTGTGCACCATTTGTGTGTCAGAAGCAAATAAACTTATGTCATTTGAGGGCAATACAATAAAAATGAAACATCTAGAGGTCTTACGAAAATCTTTTAAGCATGGAAAGCACCATTTGAAGACTCGTGTCCTGTTAAGATGCTTATTTCTGTGGCAGGGAGACATGCACTTTAATTTCAAATGATGATGATTTCATAACTTTACATCTCACGAAAGTTTGCATGAATTGCGATACAGAATTATAGGGCTGAAAGGGATCATACATAAAAACTTTCATCAGTGCAGAGATCAAGGGTCATATAAGTGAATTGGTCAAAAATTAATATTAATTTATCTGAAAATCCATTTCCCATTTTGTAATCACAGTGATTCTTGGAAAATCATAAAAACACAACAGTAGAATCCCTTGAATGTTTTCTTTGAAATTTTTTAAAGCATTGAGCTAACTGAATAAAGAACTTAAAGGAATCAAATCAGGTTGCTAATAAAATTAACGTAAAATAGCCTCTAATAAAAGACAGTTGTTAAATGACTGTTGACATGAGACAGGTCAGGGGAAGCGATTACCGCAGAGCACGTGGGGTGGACAACGCTGCCTCTAGAAGAGAGAATAGCATGTAAGACCCAGCTGCCCGATTCCAAAGCTGCTGGCGACCGCACGTGTGCCCTGGGAGCAGCGCTGGCCGGAGGTGCTTCTTCACCCCTTGCAACTGCTTGGTTCTCCTGTGTGTCTTCAGACGCACTTTGCTCGGCATCTCCACAGTCTGCCACTGTGTTTGTCTTAAATGATCATGAGGTAAGGGCTTGATACTTTCCACTGCAAATAAAATCCATCCACCAAAAATGTACATCTTCTTTCCTTATCACTACAGTGTAAAATCTTCACAGGAGCAGCGCTCTTCTCTTCCGTTTCTAATTGTGACAGTGACACAGTCTTGATGTCAAGCTTCTACAGGTCCTGCATCTATTCTCTAGATACTGTGTAACTCATCAATAACACACATTCCAGAACTTCTTTCTTCCGGTATACAATGAAGGCCAGGGTCACAGAAAAGGTATCATTCCTTAACAGTAAGTTGTCACCATTCACAATTCTAGAAATGTCCTGTGCTCTCATTTATAAAAATAACTAGGTGAAAACATTATTCTTTAATTCACTATTTCTTTCAGGCTGCAAAACAAAAAACTTTTGCTACCATTTAAAGAAAAGCTATGTGCAAGCTAGGTGGTAAACAAGAAAATAGGAGCTGCAGCTTTGCCTGTCTGTTTTTGATTAGATTATAGACATTATAAGGTTTAGCTTTTTTCTTTGCAGTATCTGATGCCTGAATGTTTTGTATTTCCATGGCAGCTATGAACTTTGCTCTAGAACACCAATTTTAAAAAAAGATAATCATTTGATCCTTTGGATTCTTGCTTTTCAGATGTCAGTTTGGACAAGAGTTAAGCTTTGATCTAGCTTCATACCACATTTTAGCTAAAATCTCTATGAGTGCCCTTGCAGAACTCCAGGAATTGTGAGGTTTCCCACACTGGCTGAGGAATCAGACATTATTCCTTGATCTGTGGGAACTTTACTGCTTGTTTCTCACACATTTTTTTAGTGCTTATTTTCCTGGTTTTGGGCGCTTTCCTTCCATGACTGACTAATCCGAACTCAGACAAAGACTTGAAAGGAACCATCTGCAGGTTTCTGGGTTTGTCTCTCATATCTGTGACACCCACCTTGGCAAGTCCAGGTAGTGTGGCACACCCAGACCCCCAGTCTGACTCCCCATTGGGCGGGTGCTGCTGCACCCCTGGGGCACCCTGCCCTGCACCACCTGGAAATCTCCTTGGACAGTAACCTGGGGTAGCTGAAGACAGGACTCACCTGCTTGTTCACCATCTATCAACCAGGGATCATTGTCCTCCACTGTGGACGCCCAGCACCTTGAAAAAAAATGCTTCACATATTATTTTAGCTTTTGAGTTGTTAAGGCAATGGAGTAAGTTTGCTTACTGTAATTCTTGTTGGCCAAAAGTGAAAATCTTGCTTAGATGTTCTTTAACATTACCATTGAATCATCTGTAAAAACAAAATTCCTTTAAAAATCACGGTCCACAGTTGTTTTAAAGATATTCAGAGGAGCGATGAAATCAATTCAAATGTGAAAGTCTCTGTAATGCAAAGCAAGGAATGTGTATTACATATAATCTTGTAAGTGTTGAGTGCATCATTATAAAAATAATCTTAAACGTACATCATACTGAAATATCCAGAACAAATTATAAGATTTTCAATAATTATGCTGAATATATAATCAGTTGAGGTGCCTTCCACATTTTAGCTCAAACTCATTCCAATGTTGATAATTTTTCTTCCTATTAGGCAATTTCCAAGATTTAGAGACAATTTGAAGTTTTTTTTAATAAGTCATTTCAAAGACGAGACTATGCCATAAATGAATAATAGACAACATTTTCCAATTCTTTTCATGTACCTGGGCTATATTATTTGTAGTTTAATTTCCCTGAAATTATAAGAATTTACTTTAGTTTCTCCAAAATAATAAGTACTACTTTACAGAGTTTATATGCATTTTTTACCTTTTCAATTTCTCTCTGTTTTGATTTGTTTTCTTCTTTGCCATCAATGTCTACTACTTACCATGGACTCGATGTGTCGTTTGTATGCAGCAAACTTATTGAGATAATTTGTGGCTTCAGAAATTTGAGAGATGATATGGTGCCCACAGAGCCCTCGTTTGCAGGATGGAATCTATTCCTAAACATGGGGTGCTCCTGTTCACTTTATAAGCATAAAAGTTATCTGAAGATATTTTCAGTTTAAAGATTGTCCTGTGTTCTGGAACATACCTGGCTTTCTTTTGGTTGTAATGTGTTTATCTTTGATTTATAGTTACACACCACTGTCTTCCCCTCCATCCTTTCAGCTTGCAGAGGTCATTTTAGAACAATGATCAGTGTCACCCAAATCCTCCAGAGAGAAAGACATACCAGCACATTTCTGTTAAACTCTCTTATTGCAAGAATGCAATTTAACAGTTCCACAAAATGTGGGGTAGACACACATGAAAACTGCACCAAAAGGCCCAAGGCTGAGCGACTTCTGTCTTTAAACAATGTCCCCTAATGTCCTCCCATGAATACAGAGCTTTTCCAAGGTGTCTTTATGACATGCTTTCTGAAGGCAGCAGGTCTCATAACGCAGCACTGGTTCCTTGTCTGCCCAGATCCTTGTTCTGTCTTACATATGACTCTCATGAATCTTATTATTTTACAGTGAGCATTGTAAAATTCTGGCTGCAAACACTCTAATTCCAGTCTAATGATACCCTTAGTTACTTCATCTTCTCATACAAGTAGACTTTTTACACCCCTGGGACAAACTGAAATCTGGTCCCCAAACCTAAGTCTCTGAGCCTGTCTTCATAGCGAAACTTTTTCTCTCATCATGTTGAAGCTAGTACTGTCTCAAGCTTGACTCACTAACTCTTGACTTATCATACTGTTTAAGTTGCACACAACTGTGTAACTTCCATCTATTATTAGTTTTATCTATGTGTTTTACAGATGTGGTTAGATGACCAGGATAAGGAAGTATTTAACTCCATTTTAACTGCAATTATTCTTGGAGAAGATTGGTAGTATATTGACTTTTATTATTCCAGTCAGCCAAATCTGTCATCTTTGTGATTTATGTAATTTTATTATGGTTTATACTGCTTGGACAAAAAGATAAGCCATTGTTTTAGACTGTTGTAATTCACACTATTTTTCTAAGAGCCAAAATTATTTAGTATTTCTCCTACATTGTTTTCTAAGAGCCAAAAACGTTTTCAGTTTTTCTGGTTTTTTTTTCTAATCTTACAACACTTACAAATGGGTTAAATAGGATAACATCTAGAAATCATTTTAAATATAAGATCTTAGCTGTCATAAGGAACACATCCTATTCAACAAAAAGACAGAAAAATGACAGCTACAATTTCTCACTATAAGGGAAAGATTTTAGATACCTATTTTTCAGTATCTTGAGTTTTTCTGTCCATAATTTATCTCTACCACAATTTTAGGGCCCTAGATGATCACAAAAGCTCATTTATAAGAATCTGGTCAATCCTTTTCCGGGATCCCCCAAATACAGAATGGGAACTCCCACACCTGCCGTGGTCTCTGTCCTTCTGTCAGGTGTCCTAACCAGAGGAAAAGACAGTCAGGTAGGAACAGTGCATGGGATTGGGAAAGTATACTCACTTCAGAGCGTGGT
The DNA here is from genome assembly GCA_004363535.1 of Dasyprocta punctata. Classification (NCBI taxonomy): domain Eukaryota; kingdom Metazoa; phylum Chordata; class Mammalia; order Rodentia; family Dasyproctidae; genus Dasyprocta; species Dasyprocta punctata. Next base: position 12,651 of record RJWM01039907.1, read on the forward strand.
TGGGAAAAAAAGACCAGACCTAGAGGGGAAGCCACAGCATCTAGGGTTGGGGTCTGAAGCAAATATCCAAGGAGCAAAGAGAAAAGGGAAAGCAGAGGAAAGCCATGCGATACCTTGGCCAGCAGCTCACCTGTCTGGTTCTGTTCCTTTTACGGACCCATTGAAATAAACGTGCAGGCTCAGTTGAGAGCTTACGTATGATGTAATCTTGAGAACATCAGCCTCTCATTGAAAAATCTTTCCATATGAGATGAAATTTTTTAGCAATGAATTTCTCTCTCCATTTAACTGAAAGAAACTGCTTAAAAACAAAGTTGCTTGAGAGAAATGGAGCTGATTTTATGACAGGGAACGTGTTTCTAATCAGTGTAAATGATGAAGCAGTGTCTTCTCCATTGCTTACAAAGCTGTGAGATGTTATTCAGGGAAGAGGAGACGAGACACACAGCAGACAGGATGGAAGAAAGCTAAGAAAGACTACAGAGTCCTCAAGCCCGTTTCTCTGAGTCTGTAACTTCCCTGCTTCCTCTCGGTCCAGAAGACAGGCAGGCAGGTGCTCCTGTGGTAGCCCTTGGCAGCCACCTGAGTTTGGAGGACCATCTCCTGGCCGAGGGAGGAGGGCTAGAGGTCAGCGGGGTGCTCAGCCAAAGTCAGGCCCATCCTCCCTGCACTGGGATGGAATGCCAGTTTGCGAGTGAGACTCCATTTGTTTCAGTTCTGAAGCCTCAGTGATTAATCATTTTCTTTCCATTCAGTTGCCTAAACACCACTACCACTGGACATTTGAGAAATTTCTTTGTGCCAGGAAACATTTGGCAAGGAAAACAGATCATCATTTCAGGTAGATTTCCAGAGCCCTTCGGTGTGCATGTGTTCACTATTGTCCCTGTGGTTTTAGAAAATTGTCAAGAATAAAAGCAAGAATGTCACTGGTCTCCAAAACACAATGTTCAAAATGAATTTTTGATAATGATGCCATGTTCTTTTGACAATAGTAAGTACAATTGTGATAATGATTTTACTTGACATTCTTGAACTTTTTTCTATCACAATACGCACAAACCTATATGATATAAATACCTTACACATATGTACGATGCATAGTATACGTGTACGGTGTGCACTGGTTTCACACAGAACTTGCTCATATCATTGTGCAGCATCTATTTCCTTTTATTTATCCTTCCACCCTTTCTGAAACAATATAAAACTACTTACAAGAAGAAACGTAAGTTAGAAATAATAGATGTAAGACAAAACTTGTAAAAGCTTAGTAGAAGCAGCACGTAAAGAGGACAGAAGTAACTGGCAAGAAACAGTGTATATTTTCATCTTACAGAATAGCATAAAAAATAAACGACTGTTTAGTCACACAATGAACAGCAATGGCCACGGGATGTGAACCTCATAGCTACTGCAGACATCCTCAGAGAGAAAATGACTGCAAACATTTCCATGCCGACGTTTTTTATGAGGTAATTGTACACTACTTCTGTGTCTTTCTCTTCTGATTATTTTGGTCTAGAAAAAATATCTTCCCTGTGACATTTCATTTGTAGACATCATCAGGTTGGCTACAAGACAGCATTCCACAGGTGAGGGTACTGATGTTACTGACAACAGCACACCTGTTTGGATGCTAAGCATGATCTCACTACCTCAAAACTGCTAACCTCTTTGAGGTGGGAAAGAGCACGCTGGCACTGCGGGCTGCAGAATCAGGGGAGAGCAGAGGATGAGGAGATGATGGTCAAAAGTTTCATGATATGATCAAAAAAATCATGAAAGGTGTGTTTCCATGAATCCCACTCAAAACACTCTTGGAGGTGCTTCAGAAAGTGACAAGGAAGTGTGTTTTCCAAGCAGAATGTGCATTTTGAGGGGGACTCATGGCAATGTGTCTTTTAATGTAATAAATGTCTTCAAAATTTAAACATTCGCTTTATGTTTTGATCACCTCTTGCGTATAATTACAGTTGGGAAAGAGAAATAATTTAAGATCTCTATTGTGGAACATAGGAACTATGCCTAAAGGCAGTATGTTTCACCTGAAAGTATTTTTTAAAAAGTTAATATTAGGTGTTTTCACCACAAAAACTGGGGGGGAAGCACTAAAAATAACTATTAACACTCATACAATACTGTACAGTTTAAAGTTGCTTCTATACAACATGAACATTCTTGAAAGCAGTGACACATTGCTCCTGTCCAGGGCTTGAGGCTGTGGCAGTAAGGGTTCCTGCTCAATTTCCCTCACCTTGTCAGGGGAATATGGAAGTTTCAGATCCAGATCCCCTAATTCCAAATCATATAATCTTTTTATTTACTTCTGAAATTGAGGCAACTTATTGTTTTAGACCAAATGTGCCATTTATACTTCCCATTTATAGTGAAAAGTTTTTCTTCTGAAACTTGATCTGAAGTAGGTCAATGGATTGAGAAGAATTTCGTCAGCACTAAACTATACCCAAGAAGTTCTCTGAGCAGGAAAACACACTGAGCCTCTGGAATCGACCGAGGTGATTACAAGACCGCTTCCCATCTTTTCCTGTGAGTCTGAGTCACCTACGAGTTAGGAAAACGCAGGTGGGGATTCAGGGACCTGAGCTGCCAAGTGTGTGTTCTCCCTCGTGCTAAATTGATCACTCCCCCCACCAACACACACGCAAACACACACACACGCATATCATGGGATACTTTTCCACCCACGGGCTTCAGGGCCCAGCGTCTCCTTGGAGAATCCCACAGCAACCATGTTTAACGTGTAGACTATGAATTGTCGTTACTGATCTCGCCGTGCCGATAGGATTTAGTCTTTCAAAGCAGTCAGAGTGTACAGAACCGTTCAGCTCGCTGGAAAGGCCATTAGGAAACCGCACCAAGGGCTGATTGTGTGGTCCCATGGCTCACTCGTCAGATATCACGGGAAACATAAACAGGCATCCAGCCGCACATCAGCCTAATCGACCGTTAATCACCTTGGACCACTGGCCCGGAAAAAGCCCCCCCAACCCTGATGCTTCTCTATCCTGCTCAGGACAAGGACTCTGGACACTGCCCTGCAGCAGGTGCGAGACTGGACCCCCAGGGCAGCTGTCGCCCCAAGAGGCTGAGCAGCATCTCAAGCCCCTGACTCCCAGTCTCCACCAGATCC
>RJWM01039908.1:0-15807 GCA_004363535.1 Dasyprocta punctata
GGGGATTGAACTCACAGCCTTGCGCCTGCCAGGGCAGGCGCTTAAGCCACTGAGCCAAACTCCCGGCCCTGGTTTTTTTGAGGCAGGGTCGCACTATGTAGCTCAGGTCGGCCTTGCGCCGCGTTGTAGCCCAAGCCGGCCTCGAACTCACAACGCTCCGCCTACCTCAGCCTCCCGAGTGCTGGGATTAAAGGCGTGCACCACCACGCCCGGCTCCCTGCCATTTTCTAGGCATTGGTGAGGAACCATTTGCCCCTAGATAGATGAACCCCATGGTCTTCTGAAGACTGTAGAGCTCCCTAGGCTGGCTGGTTCTGGTTGTCCTTTCTTGTCATCTGATAAAGGCCTTTTCACCTCACCCTCTGTGTGGAAGGAAGGATTTGCCCATGAACTTTCCTTTACAGGTAATTCCCATAGATTGGGCCTCTTCTCAAAAATAGGCAAGAAGAGTAAGGTAGTTTACATTGATTAATTAGCTTAACCACTACAACAAAACCTAGAAATGTGCAGAACTCATTTTACCAGTAGGGGTAGGTAATGTTCCATATAACTCAGTAACTTGCCAAAGAAAATCCAAATGTACTGCCAAAATTATTATTATTAATTTATTTTTCTTTTGTTGCACCAGGGATCAAACTCACAACCTCAAGCCTGCCAGACAGGTGCTTAAACCATTGAGCCAAACTCCCAGTTGTACTGCCAAAATTAGAAGCTATACTAGGGATTGCTAGAGTTTAAAACATGTAGAGTCTGGGGTTGGAGCTCAGTAGAGGGCACATGTATTATGGACAGAGCACTGGTTGGGTATCCAGCACCAGGAAAACCCCAGCTCCTGCCCCCCAAACAGCTGAAGGAGCACTGATAACTCACTTTTCTGTTCCTAGTTCATTGGTAAAATGCAGGTAATCATAGGCACCTATTGAGTCCTGTACAAAAAGCAAATTGACAGCTGGGCATGGTGGCGCACTCCTGTAATCCCAGCACTCGGGAGGCTGAGGCAGGAGGATCGTTGCAAGTTCAAGACCAGCTTGGCTATGAAGTGAGCCCAAGGCCAGCTTGAATTGCATAGTGAGACCCTGTCTCAAAAAGACAAAAAAAAAAAAAAAAAAAAAAAAAAAAAAAAAAAAAAAAAAAAAAAAAAAAAAAAAAAATGCCAGTCATGGTGGCACACACCTGTAATCCCAGCACTTGAGAGGCAGAGGCAGCAAGATCACCATAAATTTGAGGCTTGCCTGGGTCACACAGTTAAGTTCAAGGCCAGCCTACACTACAAAGAGAGATTGTGTTTAAAAAAACAAAGACATAAGGATGAGAAAAGTCCAAGTGCCTTGTACATCTTGAAGGCCCCTTAGCTGAGTCCCTGGCTATGGGCTAGACTTCACAGATTAAACACTTACTGTAGCCAGGCGTGGTGGCGCATGCCTTTAATCCCAGTACTTGGGAGGCTGAGGTACAAGGAGCGTTGTGAGTTCAAGGCCGGCTTGGGCTACAACGCGAGCACAAGGCCGGTCTGAGCTACATTGTGTGACCCTGCCTCAAAAAACCAAGGCCAGGAGTTTGGCTCAGTGGCTTAAGCGCCTGTCTGGCAGGTGTGAAGTTGCGAGTTCAATCCCTGGTGCCACCAAAAAAAAAAAAAAAACTATCAGAAACATGTATTGTCTCTTAACTCTCCACAGAGGCATACTTGAGATGGTTCCTTTTGAGGCAGGTGTATCGTAGTAAGTTCGAGACCAGCCTAGGTTACAAAGTGAGCTCAAGGTCATCCTGAACTGCATAGCGAGACCCTGTCTCAAAAAGACAAAAAAAAGTTCTTTTGGCCACTGTAGTGCCCACATGACTAATCTCAGCACTCGGGAGGCTGAGGCAGGAGAATCAAGTTTGAGACTAGTCGGAGCTACATGGCGAGACCTGTCTTAAAAAAAAAAAAAAAAAAAGAAGAAGGGGGCCGGGGATTTTAGCTCAGTGGTCACGAGTGCCTGCCTTGCAAGCATGAGGTCATGAGTTCAATCCCTGGTACCAAAAAACAGAACAAAAAAGCCTAGGCTTCACCTCAGTAATAAGAGTGCTTGCCTGGGACATGCAAAGCTCTGGGTTCAATCCCTAGAACAGCAGTGAAAAAAAGGTGGGGGGAGTGTACAACAAACGCTAGGTATTGACCAACAAAGTCCCAAGTCTGGTGTTGGGGTGGGCCCGGGACTTCAGCCTTGACTTACAGACCATGCACCTCCTTTACCTAACCACCAGAGGGCAGTGTCTGGCGACAGCCACGAAGCCGACAGTTCTCCTGTTGTCCACCAGATGGAGGTCCAGCAGGGTAGCTGGATCCTTGGACCCAACTGGCAGACCTCTTCTCCCACTATTGGGCCCAGCCTCCCACGGCCCCAGCCAACCCAGATGAGACAGGCTGGAACCAAGTTAATAAATAGAATTCAGGATTTATTAAAAACCAAGGCTCCCCTGCTGTGCCCTCTTGGCACTAAGGAAATAAATAACCAGAGGGGACACAGCTGGGGAAAGGGTAAGAGAAATCAATCTCAAGACAGATTCTTTAACTATCCCTCCCTTTCCCAACTCCCCCCACCCCGCCCCTTATGGCTCTTGGGACATAGCACCTGAGCAGGCACCTCAGTCCGAGAAGGATATGGCCAGCACCAAGGCATGTCTGCTCTGCCCAGGAAGGGAGACAGGCCCTGGGATCGCTTGTTTCCAGCCCTTGATAACCCCGAGACCTGCTCTCCCCACAGGCCAGGGCTGAAGCACCAATTGGAGGCACCTGAGGGTGGTGGTGGTAGGGGAAGAATGGGGTAACAGAACCTAGGCAGCAGAAAGTGGCTGAAAAGGGGGTCCGGCCCCCTTTCCAGGTTCAGCCAGTGCCTGACAGGTCATGTCCCATCCCCCTCTCCCCTCGCGCCTAACAGCTCTGCGATCAACTGAGGATCTTCCGGGGTAGTTCAACGGAGGCACGGATGAACACTGCATCATCCCGCACATAGTTTCGCTTTCGGATGTCCTGGTGGGAGATGAACTTGGGGTATCCAAAGCCTAGAGAACTCTCATCCAGGGAACCTCGCCAAGTGCCTGGCTTTTGGAAATTCTTCCAGTTTGGGTCAGGATGGAAGGTCTCAGTGACATGCTGTGGCTTAGCCAGGCCAGGGTCACTCTGATCCAGCAGGGAGAAGGTGACACGGCGGGCAAAGGGCCACTCAAGGAGATTGTCAAAGGCGCCTGGCAGTACACGAATGTAGAGTGAGAGATGTGTGCCCTCACCACTGCCGTTGCCATTGAGGAATGCAGACACCTGCAGCTTATAACCATACTTATGTGTGTAGAAGGCTGGACTGAAGCACTCAAGGTTAGGCTTGGCCTTAGCCTCCTGTAGCCGCCGTCCGTAGCTGCCAATCTTCCAGATTAGCACCCCATCACTGCCAATGGATAGCTCCTCCAGCTCGCGCCTCAGTTCCTGCAACTCCTGCCGCTGCCGGCTCACCAGGGCACACATCATAGCCAGATGTGGCTTTACACTGTCCTCCACATGCCGTGCCATTGCGAGCTTAGGGCACTGTTGACAAAGCCCCAGGCCATGGGGGATGGGAGGAGAGTTACTAGTGGGTAAGGTCCAGGACACAGGAAATAGTTGGGGATGGGACAGCATGCACCCAGGTCTGCAGGAGCAAATCAGAGGGTGCTAGGAAGCAGCTGAAGCAGGTCAAAGAGGGAAGCACTAATGCATTCACAGCAGCGACCACTAAGACCTGGGTCACACCAGGAAGCCTAGCCTCCACCTAGGGGAATGATGGTAAATCTTTTAGAACTTCAACAATAACAAACAGCTCACTGTGGCATGCACATCACAGATTCGCCACCACTGATCTATACCTTCCAGGGCTAGAGGGGCTCACAGAAAAGAAAAGGGGCATCTCACCCTGTGCTTGCAGCCGGAGTCTTTGAATGGGCACAGAACCAAGGCAGTGCTACAGCTGTCCTTCAGATGGCCCGGCAGATCCTCCCGAGCCACAGTACCCACACCACACTGGTTGGGGCAGGGTACAGGCAGCCTTGGGCACTGGTACTGGTGGCTCTGGGACCAGAGGTAGAGGCAACAGTCAGTAGCCTAATTCTCTGTCACCTGCCCCACAGCCCACAGCTCAGAAAAGACCTTACCTGGATGGTGTCAAAGACAAATTCCTTGGTACAGTAGGTGCAAGGCTGGGTACGCTTGGGGCACTCAGAGGTCGCATGCTGAGCCAGCAGTCGCCGCATCATGCGGGCACCACACTTGTTCTCACAGTACACGCTCTCTTGAGGGCACATGCCTTCATGGCTCTGTGGAAATGCCAGGGGGTCTGAGTTAAGGGGTGCCCGGGCTATCAGGCACCCCATCCTCCTTCACCACTGGTCAGGCCCCACCTACTTCATAGGCCTCCCCACTGAAGTCACAGCCACAGAACTCGCACTTGAGGCGCCGTTTGGGGCAGTCGTGCTGCAAGTGTGCAGGTAGATCTCGGCGGCTCAGCTTGGTGGGGCAGCGATTAGGGCAGGGGACTACATTGAAGCTGCAGGTGTTCAGGTGGCCCTGGTGAGAAAAGCTGCAGTCAGTGCCCGTCAAGGATGGGCAGCCCCAGCCCTTCACATAAACCACATCGGACCCTCACCTGCAGATGTCGAAGCGGCCCGCTCCAGCGGCAGCCCTCCTCACTGTGGATGCAGCGGATGGGCAGACCTAATACCTGGACCTCCAGCTCTGGATCTGGGTAGATCTGCAGGCAGGGAAGGTGGATCTGGCCAGAGTCAGAGCCTGGTGCAGCTCCCACCTCCATGGGGGCTGGCACTACCTTAGAGCCAGTGAAGGCCTCTCTTAGGCAAAAGCCTCTCTTAGACTATTTGTTGCTCTGTACCCAAGGATTAAGGGTACAGCAGGTGGTGTCTGCTTTAACTCTGGATAAGAGTCCCCAACATGCCTGCACATGACAATGCTCCCTTTGGAGAGGCAGCCAAATCAGCCTGCTTAGTCCCAGGGTGCCCCCTCCCCTGCTTCCTTCCCCCTGGTGGAGGGGTCCTGGCACTCAGCCACAGGTCCAACTTGCCACCGGAAGGGGAGGAAACACTTCTTGTGGGCACAGAGCAGCTCTGTGCACCCCCACAGGCTGGGCGTTGTGCCTGCCCTGTAGGGCAAACATAGTCCTCCGTTTGCAAACTAGCCTGGTGGGAGAGAACAGGCCACCTTTGTGGGGGCATGCAATGCCAAGGCTCTGCGTTGACACTGGCTCTGAGCCGGCTGGCTGCTGGCAGCTCCAGGTCCCACTAAGGGCAACAGCCTGCCTGTGATTCTCCCTGGCGGTTTGCACTCACCTTGGCATAGTCCAGAGGAAGTTGGTCCTCAGGGCATTTGAAGACTCCTTCACTGAAAAGGGGAGAAGGCATGGTCAAGACTCACCATTACAGAAGGATGAGCCGGGGCCCCACCCCCTCAACCAGGGCAGCCTGCCTCCCTCCCTCACCAGACCGGTTCCCAGCCCAGCTGAGACAAAGGAGCAAGCAGAGGCATGAGGGGACTCAGTCCTCCAGGGCCCCAAAAGACCCCAGCCCTGTCCTGGAAAAGTGTCCAGGGCCCAGTGCAGGCAGAGACAGCTGTCTCCAACAGCACTTGGCCAACAGGTGGCAGCTGGCACCCCATCCCCCAGGATAGCAGCTGGACTGGGAAAGAAACAAGCTGCCCAGTTACGCCCGCCCGCCCTCCCTCCCTCGGGGTGTTTTTTACTGGCTGGACTGAAAGTTGATGGAGAGGGTGAGCTGAGATGAAGTGCCAGGGCTGCCCAGCCCCTGGGAAGGGGCCAGGCCAAGAACCAGGGCAAAGGTCAGTCTGGGGCCACCTTATGCCATTCTTCCGCTCCTCTGTTAGGGTGTGTCTTCAAGATGAAGGGGGCTGGAAAGGCAAGATTTCTGGCACTGTCTTAACCACCAGCATCAGAGAAGGGCTGGAATACCCTCATTTACGGGGGAAAGAGCAGAGGCTGACAGGTGAAGCAGCATCTGCATGTCTGTGTAATTCCACAGCTCACATGGCTCTACGACCCACACAGCACACAGAAATGAGGCTGGGGCAACCCAAAATGCACAGCCAACCACAGTCAAGATCTAGTTCCTGTTCCCTAAGCTCCTGAAGCTTAGTGACCCTGTGCTCCTGCCAGCTGCCTTCTCCACCAAGCCCCACCTGGCTGTTAGTACCCAGGAAGGCTGGTGGCATTCTTCCTCCTGCCACCATGCCCCTGCTGACCCCAGCCAGGACCAATCACACTTGGGGGCAGGGCCCAGGTAGTTCAAGGGCTCACCCAGCAGGACGGAATGCCCCCAGGCAGGGCATTCCTGGCAGGTCTGAGTCAGGTGGGTGGGAGGTAGGCAGGCAGGCATCAAGGTGGAAGCAGAGGCTGTACAGCAGCTGTTTTGAAGGCATTTTCCAGGTCCTGGGCAGTCCATGCTCCTCCAGGTGCCCAAAATGATTTCTAGCACCCACCTCCTCCCAGACCCTACTACCACTGGTCATGCGGCCAATGTCAAGATCAATACAAGTCCAGGCACTGAAGGGGTGTGCCTGTGCCCATAAGGCAAGCAGTCTTCCTGGCCCAACCTGAGTAATAGCTCTGGCAGGAGTGGGGAAAGAAGGGTGGACCAAGGGGGAGGGGGTCCACTTGGCTGCTTCAGGAATGTGCTGACTTAGTGGTTTTGGAGACAGGGAGGGGTCTAAGACAAGTCCCTAGGCTTCAGGCAGCTTACCCTGCAACCTGGGGCCCAGCCAGGACAAAGGGTTGCCAGGGCTATGGCCATCCTAGCTTGTAGATAGGGGTGATGGTGAGAGGCGGAACCGACACAAGCAACTCTTCCTGCCAGAGGCGTCTGCAGGAGAGATCCAGAGCTGGGGGAAGGGGAGAGGCGGGGGCAGAAGCTGCTCCAGACTATGTGCTATGGAGGCCCAAGCCCAGGGGAGAAGACAGGATGGGGGGAGGGGGCTGTGAGAGAGGAAGAGGGGATTTCCGGGGGGGAGGGGCAGCAGCAGCAGAGGGGAGCTGAGGAGGGAAAAGGCCTGACAGCGTCCCCCTCCTTCCTAGGCGGTAAGAGTGGGTCAGCTGGAGGGGGTGGCTCAGCTGGTCTCATCTGGAAACCAGAGGGCTGGGAAGGGCAGCGGCGGAGACAATGAGCCCGTGTGTGTAGGGGAGTTCAGTGTGTACACTGCAGGGAGGGTGGAGAGAGGGAAAGGAGGAGGGGGCGGCACGGCAGCTTGAGCAGGAGCATGTGTGAGGGCAGGAGTGGGGCGGCTGCGGGGCCAGAAAACAAAGAGCCTGAAGAGCCTGATGAGATTTCCGCCAGCCAGGGGCTGCGGAGGGCCGAAAGGAGGGAGCACTAAATCAGGAGCCCTGGCGGTGCTCTCCCTGCCGGGGCCTCTCAGCACGGCAAAGAGCTCTCGGACAGCTGCCGTCCCGGCTTGGCCAGTGATCTGAGAGCACGACCTCCCCAGTAACGGGGACTCCTTCCCTCCCCTCCCTACACGCGAGCCTCAGCAGTTCCCAGAGCGGGCGGGAGATTCAACACGGCACGGGATTCCCAGAAACTTGATAGATGTCCCAGAGGCAGGGCTGACCTGAGTCCAGAGAGGGCTTGAGACCCTTGCTGGTCCCACCTGGGACCAGTAGCAACCAAGGTGCGACCCCCTCCTTAATGCCGTCTTTACCACCCGCCCCTCCCCGAACTCAGGACCCCCAAGAAACGGGAGAGACGCCCAAGGGATTCCCGCTTAAGGAAAGCGTTGTAGCGTCACAGTCCTCACTCCATTGTGTGACTACAAGCACCCTGGGCTCGAATCCCAGTTAAGCCGTCAATTGTGTGACCCTGGGGAAGTCGCAGCCTTTCTTTCAATCTCTTGTTTCATCATCTGTGAAATGGGAGAACAATAGCGGCCGTTCTCTGAGCATATGAAGACTCACAAGAGGTTAGGTGGGTGAAAACTCCAGAAGCTTAACGTGCTGCGCGGGAGAGAAGGTTTTGTCCTTCTCTTCCTAAAGGGTCACAGTTCAAAGGTGAGGCCGTCCTGGCTCTCAGGTGAGGGGGAAGGGCCGGTCCCAGGTCAGAAAGGGCGTCTTTCCCATCTCGGCCCCTCCGGAGTTCTACCGACTCGGCGCTGGCAGATGGAACCCGGGACCGCACTGTAAGAGTGGGGTCCTCCCTGGGCCTGACGTCACCGGGGTCCCGTGACGTCACGGTGGGCGCCCTTGAGGTCACGGGGCCGCGGCGAAGACAAAGGCTCGGCGAGCCTTGGGCCTGAGCCCCTCCCCATGCAGTGCGCTCCCTTGGCGGCACTGGCCGTCCCCCGCTGTCCCCGAGCCGCACCTGAGAAACTCCTGCAGGCAGGTGTCACAGAAGCGGTGACCGCAGGTCGAAACCTGCACGGGCTCGCGCATAGGCTTCCCGCACAGTGGGCACAGGAGCCGCCGCTTGGGCTTCTCCAGGAACTTATAGTCGAAGCCGGGCATGGCGGGCGGGCACGGGCGAGCGGGGCCGGGCACGCGGCGGCCCCACAGCCCGCGCCTCGCTCCGGCCGCGCTGGGCTCCGGGCGGCGCCGACTGGCAGCCGCGGCCAGGGCTCGGCCCGCGAGTCTGCCCGCCGGAAGAAGGGGCGGAGCCGCGCCCGCGCGGTCCTAGTGCCTGCCTTGCCGGCGCCCCGCCCACCCAGCGAGCCATCAGCTTTAGGCTCCCGGGCGATCAGACACGCTCTGGGCTAGACAAGTGATTCGCGCTCGCAGACTTACGGAAGTAGAGGCGTCTCTGTCATTTAGTTGAGATAGGGGAGCGAGAGCGTAGCTCTGCTTTTCTCCATAGCTTGGGACCCTGGCACTGAGATGGGTCGTAGGGCTCCGGTGGGAGTGCGTATAGGGCCACCCCAGAAACTGTTGCTTCTCCGGAGGCCAAAGCTCGGTCGGTCTCAGGGGCCCTGGGACAAGGGGCCTCAGCTTCCAGGTGCTAGGCAGCGGAAGCCTGGCAACCAGATCCAAGAGCCCGGCTGGGACGTGGAGGCTGGGCTGGGCACTGGGCCAGAGGAACCTCGGCCCCGGTCTCCGGCTGCGCCCACATTCCTCCCTCTACTGCGGCCCTGCAACTGCTTTGGCCCGGCAACCGCAATCGAGCCCAGCCCAGTCCCCTGCTGCCACCCCCACCCTTATCCCCACCCCTGAAGAAACCATACGCCAGGCAGGCAGTTGCTATTTTTTATTAGGGCTATTTTCAGTCCTTTGAGAAACTGGTCTGGTCACGCTAGCTACCTTTACTCCAAGCCTGGGTCTGGGCAAAAAATTGGGGTGATGGGCAACATAGCCAAGGATCCTCTGTGCAGCCACTTCCAGACTCTTAGCACTCTGGCAGGGGAAGGGGCTCTCAGAGGCTGTGCAAATCCTGCCTCAGGATAAAGGGGTGATAGGTCCCTTGGACCTCCCTGCCCCAGGCCATACAGAGGCTAGGCAGGACTAATGGCCAGTCCAGGCAGGCCTTGACTTGCTGTGCTTTGAAGCATGGAGCAGATCTCCCACTGGTGGGAAACCTTTTTTTTTTTTTTTTGAGACAAGGTCTCACTAAACTGCCCAGGCTAAACTTTAACTTGTGATCCTCCTGCCTCAGCAACTAAGAATACAGTAATAGCTGAGATCACAGGCCATCAACTCTTGCCAGGGGACATATTTTCTAACTGGGCAGGGACAGGACAGAACTGGGTAAAGCCACAGATGCCTCTTAGCAAGGCTCTAGAGACCACCTGCCAAAGGTGGTATCTCAACCTTAAGTGCCAACTCCAGTCAGACTGGACCTGGGGACACCATGAGGGAACAATGAGTAGGAAGGGTAAAGAGGGGCAGGGAAGGAAACCAGGGCCAAAGGCAGAATAAAGCTTCACCAGCCCTTCCCCTTCCAGAGTACTGATGCGCTTCTTCAGAACACTTAGGAAGAGAAGCATCACTGTATTGGGGTAGTTCAGAGGTGCATCCTGGTGCCTCAGGGAGGGACTGGCTCATCTGTGATGGCTGGAAAAGCATCAAAGAGAACCCCTGAAGCCTCCCAGAGGTCAGCAAGCATCACCCACTCCACTCCCACTGGACCCTAGCAAGCCAGCAGTGGACTCAGGCAGTAAGGAAAGAATGCACACGTGCCCTGAGGAGTAGTGAGGCAGCCCTTCAACGTGGTCCAAGAAATCCACCTCTGCCCATCCAAGCAGGAAGCTTGAGAGTTTTACCCTGTAGCTTCTGCCTTCATTCATCCGAGGGGTAAAGATGCTTTTGATGATTTGAGCTGTCACTGCTAGGGATGGGGCAGGAACCAAAGGGCTTAACCTTTGTGTAGGTAAGGTGGGAAAAGGAACTCACGGCGCACAGCCAGGAGAGTGTTTCCATGGCAACAAGACACAGAAGTCACTGCATAAGGATGAGTCTCATCCAGCTGCACCGGCCGAGGGAGTCCAGCATCCTCATCCCTCCTTCCCAGTCGACCTCGGGCCCCTTTGCCCCAAGAGTACACTTCACCCTCTGCCAGAGACAATCCCAAGGAGGTAACTGGAGGGGAGGCACAGCTAAACAAGCAGTCCAGTGGCCCCAGCATAAATTTCCCACCACTCATGCCTTAGCCTGTGGACCTCATACCCCCGCTCACCTGCCCCAATGGCTACAGTGAAGGCGTCTCCACAGGCCACCATTGCCATCTTGATCCCCTCAAGGGCTTGGACCTGACAGGGTGCTCGGCTGCCCCGGCGGGCACTGGTGCCCAACTGTCCATGCTGATTGCTGCCAAAAGTGTAGCAGTCACCTGAGGCTGAGAGGACAGAAAAAGGAGTGGAAGGACAGTTACCTCAATAGAAGTCCCAAGAAAGCCAGGTAAGTTCCCCTTAGGTCTTTGTGTCTAGGTGTGACTCACCAGTCACAGCAGCTGAGTGAGCAGTGCCCAGGTCCACACTCAGCAAGGGCTCCTGGTCCAGGGGTGCAGAGCGTAGTGGTAGGAAGCTCAAGGCCTCCTCTACTTGCTGCTGGGGTGCAGGCTCTTCCCCCAGAGAGAGGTGGTCCAGGCCCAATTTGTTGAACCTCAGGGCAGAGCCAGAAGCCAAATCCAAATGACAGATTGTACAGACTACCCTGCCTCCACATATTTGGGCAGGGGCTAGTATGATCTGCCTCACCTGGAGTAAGACCCCACCCATAATTGAACCCTCAGCCTCTTTAGATTCTGGTCTGTGGGGGGAGGGAGGCAAAGAGGATTGGAACACTTGGCGCTAAAGAAGGCCAGGGACAGACTAATCAGCCCAGTCCATTTATTTACCTGTTGCTCCCACAGGCCAGGGCTCGGCCAGGCACAGTGAGGATCATGGAAGAGTCAATGCCACATACTACCTGCTGGGCTTCCTGTCCTGGGGGTATGGGCACCTGTTGGGGGCAACTATGAGACTCCCTGGTGCCTAGTCCCAGCCTGCCTGTAAGAAGAAACCAGGATAAGATTAGTCTGAGTTATAGTGTTGGGGATGCTAGAATGAGAAGACTATTGAGGTGGGAACAGCATAAGCACAGGCTGCATAAGCAAAGGCTATCCTCAGCCTGGAATGCCTTTCCTAGTCCTCCCTGCTGGTCACAATCCTCCTTGAAACCCCTCTTCATAGCCAGGTATAGTGGCACACACCAGTAATCCCAGCACTTAGGAGGCTGAGACAGGAAGACTGCTGTGAGTTTGAGGCAAGCCTGGGCTACAGAGTGAATTCAAGACCAGGCTGCAGAACAAATTGAGACCCTGTCTCAAAAAAGCAAGCAAACAAAAACTTAAATAAAAATAAAAGCAAAGCCCTGTTCAGATGCTACTGTTGTCTCCTTCAGGCAACACTACTATTCCTTGCATTCCCACTTCTCTGAACCTTAGGTATGCCTCACACGCTGCAGATGAGTCGTCTATCCCCAGTGTAAACTGAGTCTTCTGGGAGGACAGGAACCTATCTTTGTCATCTCCAGTTTCAGTGTTCAACGTGGTGCTTGGCCCAAAAAGGGCCTCAATAAATACTGCTGGGCCAGGGGTTAAGTTCAGGGTAGAACACATATGCTTAGCATGTGCTAGGCCCCCAGTTTGAGTCCCAGAACTATAAGATAGAAAGGAAGGAAGGAAGGAAGAAAGAAAGAGGGAGGGGGAGGGAGAGAGAGAAAGAAAGAAAGGTAGGTAGGTGCTGTGGATGGATGAAATCTCCCGTTACATCACAAGCACCTGATGAAAGCCACATCTCACTCATTTTGTCTCAGCACTCAGAGCAGGGTGAGTTCACAGTGGGTATACAATAAAAGTTTGTTGAATGCATGAATAGAATTTGAGAGACTAGATGGAAAATGGGCCGTGGGGTGGAAGGTGGGTGTGAAAGGGAACCAACCATGGCTGTGGAGGCTGTGAGACACCTAGAGGCTGAGACAAAGGTGGGGAGTCTATAATCTCAGTACTCTGGAAGGCTGAGGCAGGAGAACTGCAAGTTCCAACCCAGCCTAAGAAACTTTGCAAGACCTTGTCTCAAAAATTAGAAAAGGGGGCTGGGGATTTAGCTCAGTGGTATAAGCGCCTGCCTGGCAAGTGTGAGGTCATGAGTTTGATCCCTGGTACCAAAAAAAAAAAAAAGAGGGCTTGGGATGTAGCTCAGTCCAAAGGTCCCGGGTTCAATTTCCAGGATAGGGCTGGGGGGACTTACCACCATCTCCGCGGCCCCAGGCGAACAGTTCTCGCTCTGTGGACAGGGCCAGCACGTGAGAGGCCCCACAGGCCACCTGCACCATCTCATAGCCCAGCAGGGCCTCCACAATGGTGGGCTAGAGAGAGGGAGAAAACCAGAAGACTGGCAAGAGATCTGGGCACCACCTGGCTTCAGCACCCTTTGCAGGGAGGAAGTTAGAAGCTGCAAATTTTCAGCAGGTAGCTGTGTCTTTAACTCCAGTCATATGTGGTCACTGTCAGGTGGACAACCACTGGCTTGGCCTTTCTATACTTCCCCAGATGTGGCCCAGGAGCTAGTAGGACAGTGGCTGCTGGGGACTCCCTGCCCCCAGCCTGGTGTCAGCTCTCAGATGTGGGCTTCTTGCCATCCTCTCACTTCCCCTTTTCAGGATACACGTGACACCCACCTGGCTGATGTCAGTGAGGCTGCCATGGCCTAGGCACCCATTGCTGCCACTGCCAAAGGTCATGATGATACCGCGGTCTGGGGAGGAAGGCAGTGAGGAAAGGGAAGGAACAGGAGACTGACTGTTTTTCTAGGTAGTTTGTTCACTTGTGGGTTGGAAGAATAAGATAAAGTTGGGGCTACAGATGCAGAGTTGGGATAAGAGGAAAGAAAAGAATAGGGTCTCTTCCCAGCCTATACCTTGGGACAAGTGACAGCCTCTCTGAGTATCAGTTTCCCTTTCTGTCAAATAGGGATAGGGCTGGGGATATAGCTCAGCAGCACAAGTGCCTGTCTGGCAAGAACAAGGTCATGAGTTCAATTCCCGATACAAAAAAACAAAAACAAAAAAAACCTGTCAATGTCAAATGGGGATAACACAATGACTCCCTTGCCAAGCCTGTCAGGTAGGATAAGGGAGATGATATAAGTAAATCTCAACAGCTACATAGGAGCAGTAATTCAAAATTTAAAAAACTGAAAAAAAAAAAAAAAGCAGTAATTCAGTAACTAGGAGAGAGACCCATCAGCTGAGCAATTTGCCATGAGGTACTTTGCTCTGTATGGCTTCAGTCCCCTGACAGGCTCACCAGTCAGACAGGCCGTGAAGAGGTCCCCACAGGCCACGTGCTTGATGGTCACGCCTGACTGGCCCTCCAGGAAACGTGAGATGAACTGGGGCTGGGGCTGCTCCACTGCCCCAGGGAGGAGGGCGCCTCCACCTGATCCTAGAGGTGGGGCCTGTAAGGGGACAGTGGGTGGCACCTCAGTATTCCCAGCCTTCCTCATGGGCTTCCTCCCTCACCCAGTCCAGGCCCACTGCCAACCTGCTCACCTCCCACAGGATGAGGCGCCCAGAGCGTGTGATGCCAGCCTTCTGCGTGCGCCCTACGGCCACCTGGATCACCTCTGTGTTGAGCATTGGCAGCCGCAGGGGGCTGCTGAGCCCACCGCCCCATGCATACACTGATGACAGTGGTGGTGGAATGGCTGGCCTCACGGGTCCCCGGAGAATACCTATTCATAGAGGACATGGGGTCGGTTAAACCGCTGAAAATGGTGGGAAGTCTGCAGGGCTCTGGTGGCCTCCCCCAACCTACCCCTGCATCGGGCACTGCTGCTCCTACTCCCTGTGCTGCCAGGGACAACAGGTGGTCCTGCGCCCAGGGACTTCTCTGCCCTGCGAAACAGAACAGATGGAGGTCTCAGGACACAGACCCTCCCCAGAAACGGAGGACCTGCCGCAGGCCTCGTGATCCCACTGGGTGTCCATGCCCCCCACCACCTAGGACCCCTCCCCGGCACAGGCCTCCGCATTCGGATGCTGCCCACGTCGGTGTGGAGATTGAGGAGGGCCCGGATGCAGAGGGGCTGTGCCATGATGTGGCTTAGTGGTGGCCGCTGTGCAGGCTCCAGGCTCAGCAGACTCAGGACCAGCTGGCGCAGCTCAGGGCTATATCGGTCAGAGATGGGCGCAAAGGTGCCGCTCATAATCTTTAGTACCAGTGCTGGCAGATTCTGTGAAGGTACCAAGTTGAGCAGTGGCCAGGGGTTGAGTTGTGCCCAGGGGTTGACTTGGGCTCTTAGGCAGGGCAGTGCCTAGCTCCAGCCCCAGCCCCTGGTCTGGAGAGGGTAGGAAGAACCCTGCCTTCAAGAGGTAAGCCAGGCAAACCCTGCTTTCAGGAATCCATAATCTGATAAAGGATATGCAGTTCCTGTCCTCTAAAACCCCAGGCTATGGAGAAAACTCAAAGCTTGTTCCCAGAGTGTTCCTAATCTGATGGGAGAGTCACAGCCACATCCTCAGAGAACTTCAGTGTAAAGGGGGAGGGGGATCCAGATTCCACCCTTGGGGAAACCTTAGTCTGAGTCACAGCAAGAGCCACAGCCCTGCCCTGGGGAGATCCCACCTCCTTGATGAAGCAGAGACACCTCAGCCACAAAGAAACACTGAAGTGGTTGGATCTGAGGGCTGCCGGGGAGAAAGAGAAATTTCCCAGTTGTTGCCTTAAGAGTTACGTCTACTTACTGCAGCCTCGAAAGCCCTCTTGAGACTGGCCAGCTCATAGAGGACACAGCCCAGAGCCCAGATGTCACTCTTCTGGTTATAAGGCTTGCCTTCACACAGCTCAGGGGAGATGTAGCATGGAGTACCCACGACCTGCAGGAGGGAAGTCTGTATTACAACCCTGGGAAGAGGTGGTCTGGCCACATGGCTATTCGGGGTCAACTTTTCCTTAAAGTAAGCCAAGGAGCTGGGCTTGGTGGTGCACACCTTTAATCCCAGCACTCCGGAGGTTGAGGTAGGTGGAAGCATTGTGAGTTCAAGGCCCGCTTGGGCTACAACATGAGCAAGGTCGGCCTCAAAAAAACCAGGGCCAGCCGCGCGTGGTGGCGCACGCCTTTAATCCCAGCACTCGGGAGGCTGAGGTAGGAGGAGTGTTGTGAGTTCGAGGCCTGCTTGGGCTACAATGCCAGCGCAAGGCTGGCCTGAGCGACACAGTGCGACCCTGCCTCAAAAAACTAGGGCTGGGAATTTGGCTCAGTGGCTTAAGTGCCTGTCTGGCAGGCGCGAGGCTGTGAGTTCAATCCCTGGTGCTGCAAAA
>RJWM01039909.1:0-15670 GCA_004363535.1 Dasyprocta punctata
TTATAACCAGATTAGAATTTGAAGAGGTAGTTAAAGATACTGTATTCTGAGATTTTTAAAGTGTTTTTGAACATTCCCTCTGTTTGTCTTGTGCAAAGAGGTGCCTAATTCTCATGGCAAAATAGATGTGATATAGTTAATGGAATCTCCTACAATTCTTCAAGCCAAATGGCCCTACTTCCTCTGTGATTCCCTGACATGCGGGTCTTTCATAACTCAGTAAATGAGCCCTGTACCAGTAACTTGAGAATTCATTCCCACAAGATTGATGTGGGTGGCAAGTCTATCAGAGTAGCAATAAAATTTTGGCTTGCATGGGAAGATAATTTATTTTCTGAATTTTTCATCTGTTTCATTTTCTAAGATAGAGGAAATAATGAATATTTCTCATTCCCTTTAAAATTTAAAAACAGACTGTATTTATATTTGAAAATAAAAAATTCATACAAGCAGAATTTTGTAAAAAAGAAAATTACAAGTGTTCTGACAAGTAGGATAACCACTATTAAAATTTCTATATATTTCCTTCAAGTTATTTGCATTTATAAACATTTTTAAATTATATTTACATATGTAGGAAAATGTTGGTAGGATGAATAAACAAGATCAATTGAAGCATTTCAGGCATCATTCTAAAATGGTTGCAGAGTATTTCATTGCATGACTACACCATACTGATAAAATAAATCCTGGAGTGTTGCCCTTTAGTCAGCTCTAATCTTTCCTTATTCAAAAATATGCTAAGTTCCTAAACATAAATGTTTTCACACTTGCCCCGTGCTTTTGGAATACAAATTCTTACAAAGTGAAATTTTAGTTTTGCGAGAGTTGGGTCTGGACCATCCTCCAAGGACCATGGGCTGAAGAGTGGTGCCATTGGGAGCTGTGGGACCTTTAAGAGGCGCGTCTTTGTGTCAGATCATAGGTCACTGGGGTGTGCCCTTGCGGGGAAGTCAGGATACCCTCCCTCTCTTTCTTCTCCTCTATTTGGCTTCCTTGCTACCGTGGAGTGAGAGGTTTTTCCCTCACACCTTCCTGCCTTGATGAGCTCCCCAGTACAGGGCCAAATCAACAGAGTCCATCAGTCCTAGACTCAAAACTACCCAACAGTCAGCCAATTATTTTAAATTGATTTATTTCAGATATAATTTAGATATATGTAGTCAAATATTTTTATCAAAATTTTAACCAAGTGATATTCACCATCTTTATTTTTAGTATGTTCAAATCTAATAGAAAAAGTAGTATGAGACTGCGATCTATTGGCAGATTTTTTCTAAATGGCTCATCAATTATCTCAATACCAAATATTAATTATACCCCACAGTAATTAGAAACTATGTCACTATATTCAGAATTAATATACATACTAGATTTTATTATATTTTGATGTCTTTCTTTATCTTTTTTCTTTTTCTTTTCTGAGACAGAGTCTCACTGTATAGTTTGGCAGGCCTCAGATTTTCACCAATCCTACTGCCTCAGCCTCCTGAGTGCTGGGACTATGGGTATACACCACCATGTGAGCTGATCTTTCATTTTAATTGTGTGTTTATTAAGCTTGAGTCTATGCTACATTTATTCATTAATAGTGATATAACATTATACCTTTAAAAGTCTTCTTGGGACTGAATTGATGTAGCTTAGTGGTACAGTGTCTGCCTGGCAAACATGAGGTCATGAGTTCAATTCCTGGTACAAAAAAGCTTTTTTTTTTTTTTTTTCTGTCTTTTTGAGACAGGGTCTCACTATAAAATTCAGGTTGGTCTTGAGTTCATTTTGTAACTCAGGCTGGTCTCAAATTCACAGTGGTCCTCCGGCCTCAGCCTCCCAAAATGCTGAAATGCTGGGATTATAGGCTTGCACCACCACACCAGACTAAAAATAAAAATCTTGAGACAAAATTGGAGTGTTTTCTCATGTCCAGCTTTTTAAAAAAATTATTAGGAACATGTAGAAAAACTATGCTAAATTTGTAGATTCAGTTGAAATCTTTTCAATATTGACTATTTCTTGTATTTTCATTATACAGACTTACATAAAAAGTTAAGAAATTTCCATAGTTTTTAATATAAATTCCATTTTTAAAAGTTTACTCTGAATACATTTGTTGTTATAGATAGGACCCTTGTATATTGAAATTACCTATTGTATATAAAATATTGATTCAGATGTACTTCTTTTTGCCCACTTTTTTATACTTACACATTAGTTTTAATTTCTTTTAGTAGCTTATTTTGTTGGCCAATAAATAACCAAATTTAAATAAATAACAATTTTGGCATTCTATTGCTAGTCTTCTATTTCTACAAAAAAAGGTATCAGGCTGTCTTCATATTATCAGGCAACGAAAATATGCCTGCTAAGTATGTAGATCAGAGAACATTTATGAGATGAGGTTAGAAAGACATCCACTGTATTTTTATCAGGGCAAAACTCCAGCATCTATGATGAATGGCACCTTAAAAGAATTTAAAGAAATCCTATAACCCTTACACAGGATGTATTTTCACATACATATTCTTTATCATATATCAAACTTTCTTGCTACCAGTATACTTTTTGCTTTTTCTCTAATACTTTCTAAATTACTAAAGTCCTTGAAGAAAATACACAAAGCTGGGCATGGTGCTATATCCTTGCAATTCTAGCACTCAGAAAGCTGAGGCAGGAGGATCACAAATTTGAGGACAACCTGGACTGCATAGAAAGACCTTGTCTCAAAAGCAAAACAAAACAAAACACACAGCAAGCTGGATACTAATGGAAAGGAAAGCCAAGAAACTGGTACTCAGAGCCACCTTGCATACAGTTTGCCTAGAAAATAGTTCATTTTGAATAAATTTTTTTCTTTTTTTGAATTTCACATTTTAATTATGTCTTTTATTAGTACATGTTTGCAGTACATAATGATTACATTTATTACTGTTTCCACTATCGTATAAAATGGAGATAAATGTGTTGTCCTTCAATCTAAAAAAGATATAGTAGTTTTGGCCAAGAGACAGTTGAAAAGAATAAAGTTAAATCTGACTTTCATATTTTACTGTGGGCCATTCGTTTAGACAATTAATGCTTAGGTTTCAAGATCATGAATTTATTTTGAGATGTCAATTTTAAGACAGGGAGGAAAAAATGTTCAAGGCAATGATAATGTCCCACTTTAAAGTTCTTCTGTTTTTGCTTAAATGGTTATAATAACACATGCTGTAGAAATTTTCTATATTTATTTTGGAATTACTGCTATGTGCATATGTATTATTCTTGGTAGGGTGGGCATCTTCATATCTAGGGCAACCCACTATGATGACTGATTATGTTCCAGCTGGTCTTTCTCTACTTAGGAATGAAATTTTTTACTAGAGTAAATTTAATCAGGCAATCTTGTTAAATGTGGCACTGGTCCCAATCAGTTGAAACTTTTGAAAAGAGAAAGAACAAGACGAAAGACAAAAGTTAAGAGTTTTTAATATCACGAATTTCTCCAGTGTGAGTTCTAATGTTGTATAACCTTTGGTTCATATCCTGATTGTATCCTTTACTAACTCTATGATTTCAAATTGCTGCTTAATCTTTCCAATTATTGGCTTTCAGTAAGTTGGAAAATGATATTAATAGCCACATTTTAAGCTTACTTTAAGGATGAAATGAGGTAAAGTATGCATGCACTTAGCCAAGTGTCAGGTAAATAGGAAGTTAGCAACAAATTTCCCTTTTATCATTACATTTATGTAACCCAGTCAGTGTCAAAGAGGGACTTGCAGACCATCTGCTTCCTTTCATTTGAGGTGTTTAGTAAAATACAGTTTTCTGGGTCTCTTGTAACACCTAGTGCTCTAAGTTTTCTAGTGCTGAGAAACCTATATTTCATAAGAACCCCAGGTGATTCACATGCACAGTAAAATTTCAAAATTACCCAAATACTTGAATCTCATTTTTTAAATATTCTTTTCTTACAATGTAACAGTAGTATAAGGCCTTTTTTATAAAGACATCATATTATTTTATAAATTGGCTGTTTTCTTTGAGAAAAAATAAAGCATATTGTTGATGTTTCTGTTTAAATGCCAGTGCCCACCCCACCTCAGCCAAGCAATATGAAAAGATAGAGTTGACTTCTTCCTCCTCCTCCTTCTCCTCCTTTACCTTTTTCTCCTCTTCTTTTTCCTCTTCTTCCTTCCTCTTCCTTCTCTCCCTTTCTTTCTGCTTCCCTTTCCCTTCCTCCTCCTCCTCCTCTTCCTCCACCTCTTCCTCCTCCTCCTCCTCCTTCTTCTGTGGTACCGGGTCTTGTGTCCAAGGTCTTTCTCCTAAACTACATACTCAGCCTTTTTTAAAAACGTTTAGAGACAGAATCTCACTGAATCTCTAGTCACTCAGGCTGCACTTGAACTTGCCATCCTCTTGCCGCCACCTAGAAGAGGACTGGAATTATCACTGTGCACCATTATACCCAGCTTTGGAGTCATTTGCTCTTCACTCTTACTCATGTCTATTTCCTGCCCACCACCAGAAAAATTCATTAGATACTCTCCCTTAAGCTCCTTTAACCATTCTGTGTGTTAAAAATCTAAGTGTCTCAACATACTTATAGTTCGAACTCCTCAACACAGACAGTCCCTAACTCTCTTGTTGACCATATCTCCATCTTACTGGTTACAGAGAACACGCCACTGAAATATGAAAAAGTATCATTTTAGGTAACTTTTTTTGCCTTTCTTTATCTCAACGATTGGCCTTAAATTTCTTCCTGTTGGTATCATGTCCACTAAGATTGAACTCCAATATAATCTTCTTGCAAGAGTTTTTCCTAATTTCTGTAGTTGGGAGATTATGCTCGTAGAGCTCTCACTTTGTAATTCTTATGATTATTTTTATGAAATAATTTTTTATGAAAATTTTTCTTTTTTGTATTGCAGTACACCCTACTAGGTATTTAACTTCATACAGGCAAAGAACACATTACCTCTTTATCTTATGATACCTCACAGTGCTTGGCATAATTCTGGGCTCAAGATGGTTGTTCTAAAATAACTAGAGAGTGAATAATAATAGTAACATATAACTTGCAATATCGGTTCTCTAGAGACACTCAACTTATAAAATACTTATCTTTTTGCACTTTTAATTACTTTTGAAATGGAAAGTCATCCTTGGTTTAGTGATTGCATGCAGACTAAAATTTCTATAGTTCAAGTACAAATGGCCAATAAAATGTTTAATATCTCTGGCCACTAGGAAAATGCAAATTAAAACCACAATGAGATTCCATTTTGCTACAGAAAGAATGACTGTCATCAAGAAACCAAATAATAACAAATGCTGTTAAGGCCGTAAGGGAAAAAGATACCTCCTACATTATTGGTGGGAAGGTAAATCAGCACAACTACTGTGAAAATCAGTGTGGGATTCCTCAAAATTTAAAAGTATAAAGGTATCTTCTTGAAAGAGTTAAAGACATCATATTTCAGTGATACATGCATACTCATGTTTATAGCAGTGCAGCTCATAATAGGTAAATCTTGAAAGTGGCTTACATGTCCACTGACACATGCATAGACAAAGGAAATGTGGCATTCATACGCAATGCAGCACTACTCTGCCATAAAGAAGGATAAATTTGAGTGATTTGTAGGAAATGGACACATCTTGAGACCATAATGTTAAGTGAAATAAATCAGGCACATAAATTTAAATGTAGCATGTTTTTTCTTCCATGAGAAACCCAAAGTATAAAGTGCTTAAAGAGCAAAATAAAAGATAATAGGAAACAGGAAGATCTTTTTCAAATGGAAACGAGACTAAGAGGTGGAGAGAAATGGAAGGGAAGATAGGAGAAGGGGGAGCAAAAACAGTTAAGATGTGTTATGAGCATGTACCAATTCCCCAGGATGAATATAATCATTATCTACTGGAAACATGTATTAATACAAATTTTTAATTTTTTTAAAGCTTCACCTCATTCGATACTACCAATACAGTTGAAGAACATGAGAACCCCAAAGATCTGCCCAAATTATACAGTTCAAAATGACCAGAGGTGTGTTATATTAACTCTGTGTCCAAACGATTTATATATTTATTTCATCATGAATTTTTATAGCTTTTGTGGAAGTTTGCAATAATGCTGTATAAACAATAATCGCAAAGTTCTAGGAGCATACAAGAAGTATCGATTCTCATGGTTAGAAGACTGGTTCAGCTAAAGTATATGAAGTTCAGAAGGCTTAGCTACAGATTTGGTTGGGTTAGTGTCTTGCTCATGTTAGTTCCTTCTGGGAGTCAAATTAAAATTGAAGCAACAATCTAAGGCACCCGGCCTTCTTGATGTGCCACTGGTTCTATGGTAAACTTTATAAAAGCATGGAAAAGACAGGAAGGCATGAGAACCATGATCCAACTACGTCTATCTCCACAATTACTTTTTATTATGTATGCACTTACATTTAATATCTAAAAATGCATATGTTTCAAAACAGTTAATTTCTAAAGATAAAGTAGAAGTGTTTTGCGCAATTTTAGGAAAATAAGAAAAGGTAAATATGTTCACATTTATGTTCTTCATATACGTTATGAAAATGGAAAAATACATATATTCAATATTTATTTCATTCATGAGAAAGTTTATATGTCTAGTAAAATTAATTACTCTTTTACAACAGGTCTACAAAAGGGGACTGAAATATATAGTGATCGTTTGAATAAAAAGTATTTATTACAGTAAAAGACACATTCCCATTAGTCTCTCTCAATTTACTTCCTTTGTCTTGAATACACTTATACCATTGTTCTTGCCACTTTCTAAAGCAGTACTGCGAGTCCTCTTTCAAGAATGTCTTTAGCAGTTGTGATAAAAAATACAGGAAAAGCTCCTGCCAAGTGCCATCCAATGGAAACACAGGCTCGTCAAAGCATTCCACTGTGCTCTGATCCACTTTTCTCCAAATCTGGCATTGTCTGACTTCTGCCTCATTTCCAAAGTCAAAATGACCAGGAAAGGTCAAGGTTTTGAATCACAACAGGACAGGGAGTCAGACTCGGTGGCACAAGTAAAGGCACTCACCACCGAGCACTTCAAGAACTGCTTGAGAAAGTGTCAAGACAATGGGGTAAGTGCTGAAAGTGAGAGAGTATTTTGAGGGCAATTAATGGCACTGTGCCGTTTCCTGTAATACATGTAAACATTTACCACACTCTTCAGTCACACCTCATAATAGTGTGAAAAACTATACTTTCATTCATGTGAACACTTTAAATCAGCAAAACTTTAAAATATTAATGGATTTAGGATTTGTTTACTGTTTGCACCAAACAGAAAAATGAAAGTCTTCAATGATGAAATTTCAGGCTGAGAAAATTGCTCAGACCTGAATTTTTAAGTTACCTTGGTGGACTCTGACGTATGTTACCAAAAGTACATGCTCAATAAACCCTTCATTAAATAAAACCATGTAGAGCATGTTTATATAGAGTGAAGAACTTCTCACACATTTATGTTGACTTTCCATGTGAAAATGATATCATTAAAAGTCAACATTTAATAATTTTTACCCAGGCATTACCTCCTGGCATGATTGCCTATAATCTAAATAAAATTTTATATTAAAACACTTTGCCATCCATTATACAATCTTAATTCAGAAAGTTTGCTACTTTATCATACTTAATAAAATCTATAAATACACAGTAAACTGTATTTTATTAATAATACTGGCATAGTAAGATCGTTAAATTTCTTTCAAGCCTCTTTTACAAAACATGGAACAGTGTTAGACAGTTTAAAAGAATGAGAGTTTAAAATTCAATTAACAGTTTTTTTTTTTCCCCATGGGCATGGTAGAGCATGTCTGTAAACCCAGCACTGGAGAGGCTGAGGCAAGAGGATCACTGCAAGTTTGAGGCCAACCTGGACTACGAAGTGAGTTCAAGACCAGCCTGAACTGCATAGTAAAACTCTGTCTCAAAAAGACAAAAAAAAAAGTTATATTTTTTCTTGGAAATTAATGTGCACTTAATAACTACTGCACAGTGGGCATAGCTAAGCGTTTGAGACTGGTAATTCAAGTTACATAATTAGAGAATGTGTATCACTGCAGCAGAACTTAAAGATTAAATATGGAATTCTTACATCTGGCGTGGTGGCTTGTGCCTGTAATCCTAGCACTTGGGAGACTGAGCCAGGTAGCGGACTACCGTGACTTCAAGGTCAGCCTGGCCTACATGAGTTCAAGATCAACCTGAAATAACTACATAGTGACACTCTGTGTCAAAAATAAAAGAATTCTGAGGAAAATAAGCACTAATTTGATCCAGGTAATGAAGCATGCAATGGTAAGAAACAGCTTGTCCTTGTCCCAGTCTGGATCTTAATTTCTTTACTTAGAATCTGAATAAATATGTACAGTGTCCCCTCTTGATGTTCTGATGTTTGGATACTATAGTAGTGGAGACTTACGTTTAACTAATATGTTCATATGTGAACATCTACAAGAATCAAAATGAAAGTCTGGCTTGGTGATGTATGCCTGTAGTCCCAGCTTCACAGGAGGCCGAGGTGAGGGGATCTTTTTCACCTGTGAGTTTCAAACAAGCCTAGCAAGAAACCAAAACCAAAACCAAACCAAACCAAACCAAACCAAACCAAACCAAAATAAAACAAAACAAAACAAAACAGAAGTATATTCATGACACATGTGGAAGGATAATTGATGCATATGTTATTAACTGTGTTTGCTTTCACTGCTATGAAATGATCAGAGAAAATTAAAACTATTTGTAATTTTACCCCCATGTTACTTTTTTTTTTTTTTTTTTAGTACTGGGGATCAAACTCATGACCTCGCATTTGCCAGGCAGGGGCTTAGACCACTGAGCTAAATCCCTACCCCCACTTCCTCTTTTTAAAGAGCAGCCAGGATTTGTGCTTGTTTTTCTACCTGAAGAGAACTCCCTGCCCTGCTTTTATTTTCTAAAGGTTCAGCTTATTGACAGGTGATGCAGGAGGCTGAAGAGGGAAATGAGAAAAGGTGTAGGGGATGAGAGGTGTCAAAGACAGGAGAGACAAGGGTGACTTGACTAGAAAGGAGAAAGAGGTCTCCTGAACCTGTGGTAAACAGACATCCAACCCCTATCCTTGCCGAGACACCACAATATGGAAAAACTTGAGACTGACTGAACACAGCAGACTTCTGGAAAGGCTAATCTTGAAACACTTAGCAAAAACTTTTTTGGCCTACCGCTATCTACCTTCAAAAAGAGATTCGAATATTAAGCGTTGTCATTGTGGTTGTGCTTTACTGAGGCACTAAATCCTTCTTAACGTTTCCATTTATCTTGAGAGTCTTCTGAATTCTTATGTGGCACTAGATAGGTGGATGAATGTTGCTAAAAGAAATGAGACTGGATCATTACCAGCCAAGCAAGATGGAGCTTTGCTTATTATAATGGCTAAAAATACTGAGCAATTAGTATGTCCCTTAAAAATGTACTAAAAACATAATTCTGAATAATGAAATTAAAGTTATTGTCCTCTGCTATAAACAAGAAAAAGCAAAGTTCAAAATATGTACAACTTATCAACATATGTTCCAAAAAAATGAAAATAGTGTTATATGTTGTTAGAAGGGATTCTACAGGTAATTATTCTGCAAGTTAAAATGCTCTAGAATTTTTCAATGCATAGAAAGATTTAAAGTTCAAAATTTATTTTTACAAAACCAAGGAGTAAAAATAAAACAAATCAAAACAAAAAGTAAAGAACATTCTTTGTAATTCAACTCTGTATGTCACTATACTCTTGGGAGATTCACCCCTGCAAAGTTCAGTTATCTTAAGGAGCAGTCGTGAGGCCTTGTTGCCGTTCCTGCTGTGCAGTGGGAAGAGAGCTGTACCATGTTCCAAACACCCTGGTTCTGGTTTCAGTTCTGACTCTGATTTAGAGACCTTAGTTCAGTCACTTGACTCCTCTGAGTTTTCAGTGTTGTCATGTGTAAATTTAAAGGATTGAAATGGGAGACTCAATGACTTCCATGGATTTAAATTGTCTTTTATATAATAATTGCTCAAATATTTTATTTCCCTGGTTTTTAGTTAAGTACATACAAATGCTTTCTTCACAATGATTTGCATAAAAGCAGCACTGTGACATAGTCACTGTAATAACTCATCAGTTAGCTTTCTAGAATTCCCCTTGATCATCTTAAACTCCATTTGAGTTACTCAAGGAAGTAATTGCCAATGTTACCATGTGAAACTCATGTCAGTGCTAACCAAAGTGGGCTGGGTGCATAGCCCAGAGGTACAGTACTTACCTAGCTGGCAGGTGACCTCAAGTTTGAGCCCCACTGCTGCAAAAATTAATTAGTTAATTTTAAAAAATTGAAAACTACTCACCTTCTATTTTCAAGATGTCCTCTGAATGGGTTAGTTCAAAAAAAAAAAACACACTCAAATATTTTCTTGTATTAATATTAAAATATGAGAAGTACAAAGGGTAAGATTTGAAAATATTTTAGGCAATGGCAGAATGTTTAAAAGCCTTTATATTATATTAAATTCACTAAAAACAAATAATACATGTTTCTCTTTTATGATTCTTTTAAATGTCGCTTTAGAGGCATCTACCAGACATGTGTCATGTACTCAGCAAAAAACCAGAATATCGGGCCAGGAATACAGCTCAGCAGTATAAGTGCCTGCCTGGCAAGCATGAGGCCATGAGTTTGATCCCTGGTACAAAAAAAACAAAAAACAAACAAACAAAGAAAACAGAATATCAAAGTACCAGCATTCTTTGAAATTTAAATCTCATGCAATAAATCAGTCTAATCACTGTAAGATCATAGTATGAACACATATTTTTCCACATTTGTTTTTATCAATGGGAATTATTTTCAATGTTTTAATGAGATAAACATGAAGATACTCACTTGAACTGCAAATATTTGTATTTGTTTTCATGAATTATGATGGTGTCAATTGTAGTTTATAAAGCTGACTCAAAGACATCATTGAGTTGCTTGAAGTTATGGAGTTCGGAACACAGAAAATCTTATATTTATCTTTCATTTGGAGAGTCAATGGATCAATTGTTTCAGTATGTTTCTGACTACACTTTGTACCTACTGAAGGACAAGCGTCTTTAGCCAATAAAGGTTTTTTGCCCCCATGCAAAAGAAACAATACTACAATCAACTAACACACAATAGGTAATATGGGGGTGCAGTATGTTCAGAAAATTTTACATTTTTATTACAGAATTTCTTAACCTTTAGAAAATAGGCCAAGCAGTCAAACTGAAGCAAAACTTTTTATGGATAGGCAAATATGTCCTGAATACATTTTCCTTCCCCTTTCTTTATATTTAAAGACATATTTCTGTTTTATATGATCAAACAGAATTATCCTAAAGTAACCGTTTTTAAATTCTTGCCTTAAAATTTTCAACTCTTTCCTTTAGAGACCCAGAAATAATGCCTACTATTCAGTTGGGAAATAAATATTTTATAATAGTGTATAAGCCTCTTCCCGGTAATATTAGTAGCTACTTCCTATCCATTTTACCAAACCGAAAAATCCAAGTTGCCCTTCTTTGTAATTCTACCAATAAATACATGCCGTTTCATTGAGTTAGAGACTGGTTGCACAGAAACCAGCCACTGGAATGAGACTGCAGTGCATCCTATGTTAGGCAGACATCCCGCTCCTCTGTTGCTTAGAGTTGCGAGTGGAGAAGGGACAAGGGAAGAGCCGGCCTGCGTCTCTACCTCTAGCCTCCAACTCCCAGCACTTTCCAGGGCCCACGTGTACCACATGTGGAAACGCATAGACAATGCTCATGTCATTTTTTTTTTTTTTACTTTTTTATTTAAAAAAAAAAGTAGGTCACACAAAGAATTTTGTGTGGTTTTTTTGGTTTGTTTAGTGTGATACTCCTTTGGATTAGTGGCAATTGCAAACGAGGGAAACACGGAAGAGGCGCCCGGACCAGGGGTCAGAGCACCCAGGTTGAGGGCCCAAGGAGTGCAGGGTGGGGCGGAGCGCGGCTTCTGCCCTAGGAAGCTGTAGAGGGGCAGCGCTCACTTAAACCGGGAGACACCTAATGACCCCGAGAGAGAGAATCTAGGCAGACGGCGGCGTTCCCCATGTAACCCCTGCACTCTTCCCCTGCCCTGGGGGTGTCTAGTTTAACAGAAGTTTTAGCCAGCTAGAGACCATACTGGGGAAAGGTGAGAGGAGGGTGTCAGGTACCTACTCACCCCGGAGCTGGCATGAGGCGGCCACTGGCCAGAGTTCAGGTCAAAGCAGCCTCTGTCCCCACCCGGCAAACCCAGCTCCCTGCAGGGTCTGCGCAGCCCTGGCTCTGCTGGCCCAGCTCCTCTGGCCCCAGCCCTGCTCCCGCTTGGCACTAAAGCTTGTGCTGGGTTGTGGGCGTCAGCTTGACTTGTAAATATTTTGTTGTTGTTCTTATATAGCAGCACAGTCTGAGACCTTCTCCGGTGCTTTTGTCTCAGGTTCTGAAAATATGAAGGGCTGACTGGCTTTACGTCTCCCAGTAACTCTCAGTGAGAATCACTTATCTGCATTCTTTACAATCAACAGGAAACAGAGCAAAAGCAATCGAAAATGGTGCGTACCATTTCTTTCCCACATCGTCATTTTTCTCCGTTTTTGTTTCTTTTTTTTTTTACTTCGTCATGAAAAATTGATGATACTCGCTGCACATTAATAAAGGATTCATGCTGATAGAAATCAGTGAGAAAATATATACTTTTCTAATAATCAAAAGTTTCATTTATATTGCAAGACTGACTTTCGTTTTAAATTTATTTCCTTACATACTTTGAGAAAGGGGGAAAGTAACTAAAAACAAAAACAAAACAAAACAAAGCAAAGCAAAGCATCCTCCCCACGTAAGGAAGAGGAACGCGGGGTCCGTGAAAGTCCAAAAGCAGCGTTCTGTGTTCTGAACCACTGGGCCGCCGCTCGTTAAGAGATGAAGTCCGCACTCAGACATTCTTCAATATCACTGTGAACATGATTCCCCCAAATTATCTTCCTATTAGTTCTCATCCTTGCTACTCCCAGATAGTGGCATTCAGTCTTCTCTTCCCAAACAGGGTGAATCTAGAATCTTCCTTTTCATAGGTACCCATTACTGCTAAAGCCCACACTCGGAATCATGAGGGAAAGTGCTTGAAGATGCAGTAAAACAGAACTGGGGTCAATTTCATAAATTTTAAGACTGAAATAATTTTTTGCAAGATCAAATTAATGAAGACACTCTTTGTCTATTTGTTTGCTTGTTTGTTTTGGGGGAGTGGATGACATGATTCCAAAACCAGACTGAAAACCGAAAGGTAATTTTGATGGCACATCATCTGAATGAGTAAGCCTCCTCATAATATATATTCAATATTTTGTGTGGCTATTCTTATGTCTTGCTGCAAATAATGTTACACTGGGTTCCAGGATACTGTCCTGTTTTCTTGAATAATATACAATACACAATACATAGTACCTTGGTTCATGAATTTAACTCATTCCACATTTTGAGGAAGCTGGCCATGGTCGTGTTCCTCACCTGATACAGAGTTCTCAAACAGAAGAAAAATTTCACTGAATGTTTCTGTTTACAAACCAAACTGTCCACAAACAGAAGTGTTCATGTACTAGGGTATTACAGTGCAGATGTTTTTTCCCACATTCTGAAAAACAGAGGATTTAAACAAAGGAATGTGGATTTCTACTTTGATTTGAGAATTTGAAATAGGATAGTAGTTTTGCAATTCTGGCTTATAACCAAATGCCTAGACAAAAGTTTCACATATGTGAAGCCAAGTGAAAAATATACTTACACAAGTGTTACAAGGTTATCAAGCTTAATGCACAGGACTTACTGTAGGTGTATATATGTATATGCTCTTTGTACTTTAGTTTTTCATAAAGTATATTCTCTTTTAAAACAAGTTGGTAATCAGAGATGAGTGATCCTCCTCTACCATCTTTTTGTTGCTGTGATTGATAGTGTTATCTATTTGTCATGTACATGACGTTTTGAGCTATACTGCATAAGCATTATGGAATGGCTAAATCAAGGTAATGAAGTAAGGAACATAAGCCATATGCAATATCTTAGATACCATTCTTCTAGTAAGAATGCTTAAAATCTACACTTAGCTTTTTAAAATTGCATTAATCGCCATAGTTGCTATGTCGTTTAATTATTGTGTTGTTGCCTGGTGAAATAAAATGTTAACTGTCTCTTATTTATTCAGTATTTGTTTTATTTTATAATTATGCTAGTCACACAGATGCATTTATGTATATTAAATTTTATCAATCCAAAATCTGAGTGAATTGATGAGCTATCAAGAACCATCAAATCAGCCAGGCATGGTGGTGCACACCTTTAATCCCAGCACTTGGGAGGCTGAGGTAGGAGGAGTGTTGTGAGTTCGAGGCCAGCTTGGGCTACAACATGAGCTCAAGGTTGGCCTGAGGTACACAGTGTGACCTTGCCTCAAAAAATCAGGGCTGGGAGTTTGGCTCAGTGGCTTAAGCGCCTGTCTGACAGGTGCGAGGTTGTGAGTTCAATCCCTGGTGTTGCAAAAACAAAACAAAACAACAACAAAAAAAGAACCATCAAATCTCTACAATGGTCTCATAAAACTCTAAGTGAGGAACAATTTCTCCATTTTTCTGAGTGGGTTCATTTGGGTTAGAAGTGCTTGAATCTGATAGATTTTGGTCTCTGCAAAAGGAAAACAAATAGGGGGAAAAAAAGGCAGAGAAAGAGGTGATCTGCCAGCTGTCTTTTCAGATGATATTGAGGGATCATGATTTCATACCACTCTTATTATAACCTTTCCTTAGAGGAAGCATCTTTAATAACCACATGGTGATGCAGAATCAGGACAGTTAGCCGCTGTGCAGCTATGCTACCTCAACAGCACTTTCTTGTTCTAATAATTTAAATAGTTATTTCACAAACTATAATCTATGGGGCACTAATCCTGCTTGATGCCTTGGCAGGAGAAAACTGTTAGATGGCCAGATACATTTGGAAAGTTTAGTGTACTCAGTCTCTAACTACACCCTCACACTCTACCACCAGCTCCTAGAGGCATTTCCCCAACCAAGCACCCAAATCACCAAACCCCCAAGCTGAGATTTGAGTTTCAGGAACATTAGCATTTTAAAGGCTCTGATAAGTGCCCCGGGGACTTTTTTGTTTTGTCACGTTCTATTTCCTTTGTTTTAAATGGGTGCTGTTCAACCCAGCATTTCTCAATCTTTCAAACTTTCCCTGGCAATTCTTTGTCAGACTTTTCCAGATAACATCTATTAGCAGCACAAGATAATGTCCTTCCCTTAAGCCACCCTTTGAGAAACTGCATTTTGTGCTTGTTGCATAAGCACACTTGTTCAGACTACACCCTGGAAAGTATTTGAAGCAAGGC
Organism: Dasyprocta punctata; assembly: GCA_004363535.1. Classification (NCBI taxonomy): domain Eukaryota; kingdom Metazoa; phylum Chordata; class Mammalia; order Rodentia; family Dasyproctidae; genus Dasyprocta; species Dasyprocta punctata. Next base: position 15,459 of record RJWM01039909.1, read on the forward strand.
CTGAGCCATTGTTCACACTTCTCCCCAGGGTGGCTCTTTCCTTTGGGTGAATCCTTTCACTTTTGAACATCTGTTTTCTCTCCTGTGAAATGGGACGCTAGCACTACCGTGGAAGTGTTGTTTCAAAGACTTAGTAGTGAATTCATGCAGTATATGAGGTGTCTACCGTCCTGCCTAACACAGGGCAGAATTCTAATAAATATCTTTTCCTA
>RJWM01039910.1:0-15809 GCA_004363535.1 Dasyprocta punctata
ATATATATATATATATATATATATAGTTTCAAAATCTATTTAATAATTCATGAATAAGGTCATTTCCAAATTCTTGTCATTTACTTGTGCATGTACCTGTCATACTACAGAGTAGAGACATAGAAGTCAAGAGTATGGGGAAAGCCTACTTTCATGTCCTAGTAGAAAGAGACAGAAGACAGCAATTTTTTTTTAAAAAAGGAACTGTATAGCACAGCAGATTCTAATAGATGTATGAGAAAATAAAGAAGGAAACAAGATACAGAGTCTGAAGATAGGGATCATTTTGTGTGAGGCTGTCAGAGAAGGCTTCATTGAGATGCAGTAACAACAAGAAAGGAAAAGGCAAAGGCAAGAGAAGCAAGAAGGTACTTACAGGCTGACTCCAAATACAGATGCCAGCAAAGGAGAGTCCCTGAGATGCAGAGGAGCCAGGCTGAGTGACTAAGGGGCTGCGGCTGGGACCGAGCAAGCCAGGACCGCTCGATGCCACATCTCCCAGGGCTGTGACCTCATTCTAAGTGGAATAGTCTTTGTCTCAATGTGAATATAATTTGTAAAAATCTCTTTGGAAGACTAAGGCATCATTATGGACCCTGAAGGGGTAAAGCATGAAACCATGAGATCATGATTATTAAAGTCACCTTGTTCTTTCTACAAGGCAAAAGTAATAAATGATTTAAAAGAACACCACTTTTCTCTATCATTTATTTGCAAGGTATTTAGCCAGGCAAAATCATTTTTTTCTACTTTACTGAAGTGACTATAAGTTATTTAACACACACATATTATACATACATCATTTGTTAGACTTAGTGATGAATTTTCACATTAGATACAGAGAGACAGTGCTTGTCACACATTACTACATTTCTAAAATTCATGTAAAATACAATTTTCTGGCAAAAACATATTCACTTACAAGCATTTTTATACACTGACCTAATTCTTTTTAAATACAATGTCTTCTGCTTTACTGCTTAGAAACCTCTCTTCATCATACACACACAAAAATGACCCTTATGTGTCCACTCCTCTCCATCACCTTGTAATACCACTTGTTTCTTATGCTGGAGATGAAGGAAATACAGTATTTTAATTGCCTAACCTGGGAACATGCACCTGAGATTACTTCCCATCACTGCAAAATGCAAATGACTGTTACAGATGGGGTAAATGAGACACTGAGGTTAAACCTTGTGCTCCAGGACATACAGTTAGTGAAGATCAGGCCTGAAGTCTGCCTGGTCTCAGGGTTTCATCTTGCCTTGACTGCACAATACCTCCCACATAACAACTTACCTACATAGTATTATTCTTTTTTAATGTCGCCCTTCAGCAAAGGCTTTAAAAAGTCTCTCTCATCGTAACTTATGGAGGCATAAAACCTTGGTTCAAAAAACACTTGGGAATTTAAAAGACATCATCTTCTCAGGATCTTCTGAGAATTTCTCATCTTTCCTCTCAGAAGTATTTAGAAATATCAATTTATTTGTTTTGCTGAGTTGGTTAATAGCATAGTACTGCTCCTTCTCAAATAGTATTTCCAATTTGCTCTAAATCCACTATTAAATAAAAAACTTGTTGATTATGCATTATTCTAAATGACTTTCACTTTATCTATAAAATAACTCTATGATATAACTGCATGACTTCAAATTCACAGATAGAAAATTTAAGGCACAGAATGGTTTATTTCATGTACCCAGGTTAATGTAACTAGTAAGTTATAGGACTATAGCTAAAAACATCTCCTTTTCTAGCTAGGCAGAATTAAAATCATTAAAATGGCAATTTTACCATAGGGAATCTATAGATTTAGTGCAACCCCTATTAAAAAACCAACAACATTCTTAGAAACAAAAAAAAAATCTTAAACTTTATATGAAGCCAGAAAAAAATGTAAGAGCCAAAGCAATACTAGCAAAACAAGAAAAGTGGAAAGGCAAGATAATTCCAGGTTTCAAGTTATACTGTGAAGCTATAGTGACAAAAACAGCATGGTACTGGCACAAAAAGAGATCTGTACACCAATGAAATGGTACAGAAGATGTAAAAAAAAACTCTATGCCATTTTAGCCATCTGATTTTTAAACTTTTTCTTATTAGTATATGTTTCCAGTGCTTGCAGTTTACAGTCACTTTGGGGAGAGCATACATGTACCTACAGCTTCTTTCTTTTTCAATCCCCTTCCCCTTTTCTCACAACTCCTCCCTCCCTCTTCTAATTCTCCTCTCCCTATTTTCATTCTTGTTGATATTGTTCATCTTAGCTCATGTTATTGCAACTAATGAGTACATTTATTGAGATTGTTTTATTTTATTTTATTTTATTTTATTTTATTTTATTTTATTTTATGTTTTACGGCACTGGGGTTTGAACTCACAACCTCGCGCCTGCCTGACAGGCGCGTAAGCTGCTGAGCCAAACTCCCGGCCCTGGTTTTTTGAGGCAGGGTCGCACTGTGTAGCTCAGGCTGGCCTTGCGCTCTCGTTGTAGCCCAAGCCGGCCTAGAACTCACAATGCTCCTCCTACCTCAGCCTCCCGAGTGCTGGGATTAAAGGCGTGTGCCACCACGCTCGGCGAGATTGTTTGATTTTTGATAAAGGGGACAAAAGCATACACTGGAGTAAAGGGAGCTTCTGCAACAAAAGGTGATGGGGAAATTGGTTATCCACATTCATGAGATTTAAAGTAGATCCACAACTATCATCCTCTACCAAAATCAAACCAAATTCATCAAAGGATTAGATATCATTGCTTTGAATCAGCTGGAAGATAGCATAGGGAAGATACTTGAAGCCATAGTACAGGCAAGAGCTTCACACAAAACTTGTACAGTACAGGAAATAATATCAAGAATTAATGAATGGAATTAAATGATATAAAAGGAAACAATCAGCAAAGTAAAGAGATAATCATCAGAACACAGAAAATGTCAGAGAAAACTGTTTTATCTACCTTGTATTGATATTAAAAAAGTAATGAATCACCCTATGCTCAGTAGTTTAAAATTTAATGTTCTTAGTTGCAATTGGCTGCAATATGCTTAAGCCAGGGAGAACTCTAAATAAAAAGAAGAAAATGACATTGAAAGCTGAGGGGGCAAAATAAGCCCCTAATGTTGGGGAAGGGTGCTTTTTCAATATTTTTGGGTGTAGAAACACAGAAAACAGACCATATATTTGATGAACAGCATTACCTAAGAAAGCTTCTGAGCAGAAGTGTATCCCAGGTAACCACTTGTAGTAGAATTCTGAAGAAACTAAGCCACGCTAGAGAAAGAAATGTAAAAGTACAGAACCAGGACTTGTTTGAATTGAAAAATGTAACTGATTCTTATGTGTAACCTCTCCAGGTAACTATGCTGGTATGAAGAAATACATCCTTTCCTTGAGGAATAAACTTCAGGGCACTGTAGGAAAACTATGTTCAAAGACAGAAAAAACAATTATGACTGCAGAGCACTTTGATAACATCACAGAAATATTGAAGGCAGTTTTTCCTAAAGACCTTTAACAGACATAGGGGTCTCCTGGTTGTTGGGGGCAGGCCTGCCAGGTTCTCACTCTAAATAATAAGGCTTCTTCGAATGTTAGCTGCTGCACAGATATCATTTTGCAGCACTGGTGTGGGTCTTTTATGGGGAAAAAACATAACTAGATGATATTTGTGGAATTCATTTTATCTCATCAGATGAACTCCAATAATGTTTGTAAGAAACTAAAAAATAATTTGCAGGAAATATAGCAATTTGCACAAAATGAAATGTAAAAAAAAATGGACTTGCAAGATTCTATGATAAGAAGCAAGCTGGAAAACTATTGACCTAGAAGCCCATGCTGTGATCACTTATAGAAAATAATGGAAAGCTTGAAAGACTGACTCCAAAACTCAAGGGAAGCAAAGAGTCATGGAGACTCACTGGCTGAGCAATAATGAAGGAGTGAAATGACACATCCCTAAAAGGATTCCAGCATTGCCATCTAACAGCCACCACTGTGTGCCTCCTGCTTCTTCTTCCTTCTGAGCCTGAGGATCTTAGGATCATCCCATGCCCCTTGCACCACTGTGCACTGGTGACACAGGAATGAAGAGGTGGGTGTCTTGTCTCTAGTTCACCAGTCTTCCAATCCAGAGGAACAGTGCTCAAGAGCTGCAGTCAATCCACAGAGGGGCTGGACTGAGATGAGGAAATCCTAGACCTTGAATCTGGGCCATAAGGATATGAAAACTGGAAAAGTAGCCTGCAAAGAAGGAACAATGTAAGGGCATCACTCTTAGGGGAGGAAGTGTTTACTGTGACCAGAGGGCAAAGTGTGACAAGATGTATTTGCACGGCAGTGTTTCCTGTTGTGCATGCTCTTCTGGGACCACCATCATGTCCTCAGCCAGAAGCTGAGTCTATCCTCACAGTGAAGAGGCTTTCTCACTGCTGTGAGTAATGGGTGTGGCAGAAATGATTCTGCGTGCATTCTAAGGTAGGTCTCATGTGGACTCACTCTCTCACCACACATGCTGTTTGAGCCCTGAGTCAACATGAAAAGTTTCATCACAGTGACAGCGCATGCTTGGCAGAGGCTATGAAGAGACTATATAGAAACAGGGCACCCTGCCTATAATTTAAAGGAGCACTGGTTATCATAGTGCTAGGATTCAAGATGCAGCAAACACGTGAGTGAAGACACTTTCAGATGACTTCAGTCCCAGTCAATCTGTCACAGGACATCAGTTAGCCAGAAACAGAGGAACCAATACCATCTGCTCATGAGTTCCTCAACACAGAGGCCATCTGATGTACTAATAAGGTGATATAGGTAGCTAACTCTGGCAGTGATTTATTACTTAGCAATAGAATCTGAAATATAATTTACACTGTAGTATTGGTTCTTGAATAAAAACTTTACAGAATAGAAAACTAGAACCTAGATGTTTATATATGAATGCGGTGGTGAAGGGTAATGGGGAATTGAGTGGTTGATAAATAATAATTGATTATCCAGGGAAAATACAGTTATTCATATGATAAGAAAGCAGAGAGCATTTCCACCTCACACCATATCTGAAAGTTTAAACTCTATGTGAACTAAGTAAGTTAAATTGGAAAGCAAATCTTTAACATTTTAGAGAAAGTTACCTTTATATAAAACTCAAAGCAGGGAAGGACTTTGAGAAGTAGCTGCAGAGGACTTGCTTTTCCTCTGAATCCAGTCTCCTCCTCTCTGTGTCATCAGTGCGGTGAATCCTCAATCACATGTGGGCTCACAGCAGATCCAGATGCCGGATTCACCACTTGTGATCATTACAAAGTTTCTCATTCTCTGTATCTGATGTCGTTCTTGTTGATATATTTAGAATACTTTTTATTTTCCCTTTCAAAGAATAATCGAAGTTTCATGACTGGCCTTTATTCAATATGAGCTGAATAACTGGATGCAGTAATGCTGCTAAATTTCATAATTAAATCCATGGTAAGTTCTGAAAAGGATGAAAAGAGAATTGCTAGCTTTTGTTTGCTGGTGTGTTTAGTTTAGCATACAGTATACGTTATGTGTTGGCTTTTCAACAAGAAAATAGGTAATTTCAGAGTTTTAAAAAATGATGTTTCTAATACAGTATTTGATCTCTGAATATAATTGACAGCAATGAACACAGAGAAAATAGCTGTGACATTACTTAAGTAAATGAAATTATGCGATTTGCAGAGAACTGGAAATGTGTAAAATGTGTAAAATAAAATGATCCATGCACTCAGGGAGTTTAAATTAGTGTAGGGAGGTTTGGCAGCTCTGCCATGATAAAAGAATAAAACATGTATTTCAATTATTGGAGGTGGCCAGTTGATTTAGATATACAGAAAGGTGTTGAGTGATAATATTTCTGTTTAAAAGTTCGTTAGAATATATAAAAGCAAGTACAAGTACACATTTCCTGGAAATAAACCCTGCACATTAACTCCATCACACTATAAAGTTAACCAACTTTGTTTCACATGAGCTCACTCTCAGCTGGAAACACAAAGAAATATGTTATTTCTGTTAGATTGGGAGTTTTAATGATCTGAATCACTAAGTTTAAAATGTCAGTCTTTAAGAAAGAGAACAGGTTCTATTGAACCACATTTGTAAGAGTATGAAAATACAAAGACCCAGAAACAAAAATAACTTTCAACATTATCATATCATAATCAGCAATAAGCTGGTAAGGAAACAGATGTTAATTGGCTTGAGACTTACTATAATGTGCATATAGATCAAAATATATAGTATCTTAAAAATATATGCAGTTATTAGTAAAAAATAAATGCAAATACTTTAAAAGAAGAAAGAACTTTAAATGAATTGAAAAATTGTTTCTCACCAAAGAATCTTAAAATAGTATGATTATGGCAGGGCACAATGGTGCATGCCTGTATTTTCAGCACTTGGGAGGCTGAGGCATGAGGATCACCATGAGTTTGAAGCCCATATAGGCTGCAGAGTGAATTCGTGGACATCCTGAAATACACAGTGAGACCCTGTCACTACTACCCACCAAAAAGCATATATATAGTATTAAACATGAATCTTGGGTATAATGTTCTCCAATTAAACAAGGATTGATTTTTATAGCTGTTTTCGAATAAACAGGCTAAACTGTTAAAAGACAATGTAAGATGTAACCACTGGTAAAAAATGTCATGATTCACAGGACCCCATGCTGTGGTGAAAGAATGAATGTCAGGTTCTGTGTGAGAATTCAGTCCTCTCCCATTGAAAGTCACTTTCTACTCTAGAGTTTCCTCATGGCATTTTTCATTTCAACATTTCTCATGGTATAGATGAATAGGTTCAGCGCGGGTGTGATGAAAGTTAAACCACAGTCACGGATTTATCAATGGAAAATGTGGCATTAGGACTGGCTTACAGGAAGATGCAGGGGACAAAGAATAACATGACCACAGTGATGTGAGAGGCACGGTTGTAGAAGGTTTTGTGTTTCCCTTCCAAACCATAGCCCTTCAAGGATGACCCCATAGGAAATGAGAGTCAAGAAGGTGACATAGCAGATGGTGCCCCCATTGCCTATCATACACAGCCCGAGCAGGTAGGTGTTCATGCAGGCAAGTTTCAGTAAGGGGTAGATGTCACACACAAAATTGTCAGTGGCATTAGGTCCACAGAAAGGGAGCTGATAAATAAAGAGAAATTGAACTCATGAGTGAAGAAAGTCTCCAACTCTGGCCACCAACAGCATGAGAACACACACCCACTGAATCATGCTGGTCACATAATGGGGAGGTTTGCAGATGGCCAAATAGCAGTCATTGGCCATCACCACTAGAAAAATAACTTTGACACCAGCAAATAAGTGATTAATAAAAACCCAAGTCATATAAGCCCAGAAAGAAATGGTCTTTTTCTCATAGAGTAAATCAACAATCATTTTAAGAGTGTCGGTAGTTGAATAGACAGTGTCTACGGATGAGAGATAAAACAGGAAAAAGTACGTGGGGGATTCCAGGGTCTGGCTGGCCACGATAGTCACCATGATGAGCAGGTTGTCCATTATTGTCACAATGTAGATGAGTAAGAAGGTGACGAACAGAATTTTTTCCCCCTCAGGATTCTGGGTGAGACCCAGGAGATGAATTCAGTTACATTGTTTCTGTTTTCCATGGATTCTTCGTGTTGAGTTTGGGTCAGAGCCTGCAAACAAAAGACAGTAGTGGATTCGAGGTGATGCCAAGCTTTTTGACAAAAATATGATGCTGTCCTCAGTGATGTTTTCTCTTCATGGCCTCAAACACACAAACTCTCTAGAAAATGAATGTTTGGAATGTCCTTCCGCTTTTGCCCTACTTACTTTCATGAATTGCTTTCCTCAACTGCAATGACAAGACTTCTGGATTCTAACCAGCAGACATATGCAAGGGGATTTACCCATGAAAAATGTTAATTCCTACAGGCCCAAAAGCAGATAATCCTTTTCTCATAAAGATTGTAATCATTTTGAAAGCAACAGCGCTAGAGCAGACAGTATGTATTAACAATAAATCAGCTAGAAAATAGTACCTGGGGGAGCGTAGGGAATAACAAGTATCATGAATGCTACTTTTTCCAGAATATCTTTCATGATGACTGCATTTTTGCATTATATTTCTTTTCATTGTTGTTGTTCTTTAAGGACTTTGACTCTCGGAGATCCACCATGATAACAATTCATAGGTAATGACTTCACTCATATATTGATGCAAAATAATAAATATTACATATGGATATGCAGTGAGATCAAAATACAGTGAATGCTTACGTTTTAAAGTATCATCACCCTAAGACATATTGTGATTTTTTTCTTTTTTGGCACCAGGGATCGAACTTACAACCTCACACCTGCCAGGCAGGTACTTAAGCCACTGAGCCAAACTCCCAGCCCTGGTTTTTTGAGGCAGGGTTGCACTATGTAGGTCAGGCTGGCCTTGTGCTCTCGTTGTAGCCCAAACTGGCCTCGAACTCACAACACTCCTTCTACCTCAGCCTCCTGAGTGCTGACACATTGTGATTAATCCCTCTCAAAGTACTCTGCCTCACTTTGACACACTTATCCCTTAGATCTTGACACCTAATGAAGCAGTTCTGGGGTCCTCTTTGTGGGTCTTTACTTGTGCTGTCAAAACCCTTTGTAAGGGCGGCTAGGCATAAGAGGGGTGTATCAGCCCTAAGAAAATGCTAAGACATTTAAGACCATATCGCTGAAACAACCCTTTACAAGTCCCAAGACTCTTGCCAAATCAAAGGTGAATTTTGCAAAGACTAGGATAAGTATGTGGACAGAAGTATTATCTGAAAAACACTATAGCCTGGGCAAACCAGTGCTCTTCATAGGAGCTGCCTTCTTGCCCATGTACTAAGTCAGCCTCTTCTTGGAATGTTGATCACACAGTGCATCAAAGCTAATGTCATCACTGTGAAGTAGATTAATATATAAAACCCCTCTCGGAAGTAACCTGGGAGACATTGTTGACTGATGTGTGTATGTGTGTGTGTCTCATGGATTTTGGCCTAATGACACCGTTGATTTACATGCATCTCCTGTGAGTTTTTGCTAGGTGGTGCTGTTGCTCTAGTACACACTTGCTGTGGGATTTGGCCAGGTGCAGTAATACTCTTCTCCCATAGACTTCGACCAGCTAAAGAGATTAACTCATTCCTCCACCACCACCATGGGAAACTTGATCTGTATGTTCATTCTGTGGGATTTTGTAAGAAGTGCTATTTGATTCATATTCTTTTCCTACAGGCAGTCCCCACTTGTTAGTGCCAGTTAGTCCCAATACATTTTCTGTTTTATAAAATTTGTCTCCAGGTATCTTTGGTATCTCAGAAGCCCATTGCCTTTTCCAGCATTCTTGGGATCTGCACAATACGGAAGACTGCTACCCAGCCATAGAAGAGAACACAACTTTGTTATTTACGTCGATGCTGATGAGCCACCAGAACGATATGTTAAATGAAACAAGTCAGGTACATAGAGATGAATACTGTAATTTCCCATTTACATGTGAATTAAAAAATGTTGGACTCAAAAGTAGACAGTGAGCATTGGTTTCCAGGAATTAGGTAATCATTGTGGGTGTGGGGAAATAGTCAATGAATATAAAATTTCAGTTAGGAAGAATAAGAACAAGACTTCTAATGTACAACATGGTGGCTAGAATAAATGACAATGTACAATTTGATTGAAAATAATATTATTTTAATGGTTGAGTGCAGATTATTAATGTTCCCTTCACAAAAGAAAATGTTATTTGGGTAATAAATATGTTATTTAGCTCAATTCAGCTAATCCCACAAATATATGTGTGTGTATATATATATATATATATGTGTGTGTGTGTATTTTATCAAGCCATAAAAGTTCTTATACATCAAATAAAACAATATAGTGTAACAAAGAAAAACTACAAGCAAAGAAGAACTTGTGACTAGGAGATGCTGGAGTATAGCTATGTGAGGAAGAGAAGAAGGAAGGAAGTGTGTTTCCAGGTACCAAGCAGGAGTTGAAATAAGAATTGAAGTCCATGGGGAGATCGAAGAGAGAGACTTCAGTGAAGGAGGAGGTGGCAAACAATGCTTTCCCTCTGAACCTGGACTCACTGCATGGGAGGTTCAGCTCAAAACTGTACACAACCAGCCATCCCAGAAGCATCCATTGAGAGATGCACCAGCAAAACAGAGCAGTGGAGGCAGCAGACTGCAGTGCCTGGTGAGTTATTCAGTTTCACATGTCCCCTTGGAGAGAGGCAAATTGAGCTCAGATCTCAGAACAGCTGTAGGCCAGTTCCATCTAGTGGCTCACTGTGTCAGAGTGAAGATGATGAGTCCAAATCAGCAGGAGGTCAGGGACCTAACTTCCAGCCAAAAGGAGGTGCAAAGAGTGTTACATGCTCATTAAATCAGGTTTCAGACTCACAACCAGAATCCAGCCTGAACTTCAGTGGAACTAAAGGTGCAGGCTTACTATGATTATCCACTAACCTGCTGAAAAGCTACAGCTGTCTCGCAGGGATTAATCAACCCAGATCTGGACTCTGTCTGCCCATGTCATCTACCAGTTATAGCAGAGACACATCACGAAGAATATGTTTTTAATGTTTTTGTATTCTTTTTCTTGGTTTGTGGTTTTGCTTTTTATATGAGTGTGAACAGGGTTACTAGTTTTTTTTTTTGTCATCCTGTTCTGCTCTTGTTTTTATTTCTTCCTCCTGTCTTTCCTTCCTGTCTTACCAGTTTTCCAAAGTTTGTGTGATCTTCCATTCCTGCAGCCTTGCTTCTAATCTCTTCCTCTTCAATTTCTCTGCTGTTTCCACAAATCCCTTTTAAATTTTCTCCCCTCAGAATAAAATCAATTAGGGTAAAGCAAAGCAACAAAAACAACAGCAACAATGAAAGATTTCCTTTCAGGATGAACAAGCACTTCCGAGTCTTTGGTCAATTAGCCATGTATGCAACAAGGAAAAAATTGGGATTCAATTTCTTGGAACAGTCAATGATGGAAGAGTCTCACAAGTAGGATAAGAACACTTTAGTCTTTCAGCCATTCAAGTGGCATCTTCCTAAAACCTCTTCCTTCTTCAATACAAATATGTCTCTCACTCTCTCCAATATCATCCCAGGAACTTGAGAACTTCTACCAAACTATATAAGCAGTGATAATATAAGGAAGAGGCATGACACCTCCAGGACCTAACACCAGATGATGACACCAGCTTGGACAGAATTTCAGTTTTCACAAACTTCTTGCATCATTCTACCAAAGGAATTAGTCTCCCACTGACATGTGCAGATACAATCTATGAGTTTTTTATGTAATCACTATTCTTAGTAGTTTAGTTTGTGAGAATATTTGGGACAAATTCAAATGAAATAAAATCCCCTGAAAATGTTCTTCATATGAACAATCCCTACAGGAAAAACGCTGCCCTTCCCAAGAAAGTGAAGCTGAACACTGAACACCTCTGCTGTGAAAAGAAAAGTTTCCAGAGTGCAAGGGTTAATACAAGATGAACTGCACAAGATGAACTATTTAGCTAAAGGAGAGAATATTCAAGCCAGCATGAAGGAGGAAACAGATCTGGTTTCTGCCCCCCACCTCTGCCCCACAACAGACACACTTTCCCTGACTATGAGTAAAACCTGCATTTTGGATCTTGCCTGTCAATCATACAAAATGTTCTACAGGCCACAAATGCAAGCCTGAGCATCTGAGTGGAGCCTTCTATGGATGCTTTATCCTGAGGAAAAAGAAATTAAATTCACAATCTGCCAAGAGACCTGTTTTTTGGAAACCAGGAGGCTTTCTCTTTGGGAGATTGTAAGGGATTTATTCTTGAAGTTATGCAGCAGTAATAAAAATTATAATGATGTCCAAAGCAACTGAAACTCTGCTTGAACTATCTGCTGTATTTTTTTCTGAATTAAGTTGTATGATTTCCTTCTTCAGCATATCCATGATTATTGTAGCACAATTTCTAATGGCTAAGCAGTGGAAACAATCTAGGTTGCTATTGTGATAGCTATTCAGAGGGATGGATAAAGAAATATGTGTATTTGGAATGAAATATTATTGAGCCATCAAAGAATAAAGTCATATCACTTGCAGGAAAATGGATGGAACTGAAGACCATCAGGTTTTGTGAAATAAGTCAGACTCAAAATTGAAATATACAGTGTTTTTCTCATATAAGAAGCCTAGAAAAATAAAGATATTTTTATAAGCACAGATGATATAGAGGTAGGAGGTGAAATGTTGAAGTTTAAGTTTGTTAGAGAAGGGGGTGGGAAGAGGAAAGTGTGGAGGATTCAAGTTCATTGCATGCAAGTACGAACGTGCTGAAAATGAAACCCACTCTGTACTTTTTTAGTACAAATAGGTGCTGATAAAAAATCTACAAGAGACTCAAAGTAAATGAAAACTTTTATAGACAGAAGCATAAGCACTCATGCTTATACACGAACATGCTTGTTCTGAGCAGATTAACAGTGCTGTGTCCCTATCTGGGAATAGAAATCAGGCATTGATGATGGGTGGGTAGATTTATTCTACAGTTTCACCATTGCACATGGGTTCCATTTTAAATATTTATTTTTATTATCTATTATACTTTCCATTGATATTATGAAAAGTAAAACTATTGTACTACCAATTTCATAAACAATGCTACTGACATGAAGTAAAGAGGCTAACCCACGTAGGATTGCATACGTATTGATTATCATAAATAATAAAAAGAAATAAGTCTGAAAATAAGGAATGCCAAAGTAATAGAAATAAATACATGAATATGTTAATCAAAACTTAATTTTAATTAAGATTAACATTAAAAAACCAAAAAGAAAACTATTTTTAAAGTCATTTTAAATGCAAATAATTTCATTCAACACTTGTTTCATATTATTTATTGACTTCTTACTACACAAGCATGGCACCTTTCCAGGTGTAAAAATAAGCAAGATAACCTGGAGTTTATGTTATAGAAAAGAAATCATTACTAGCACAAATATATTTTTCTTGCTTTAATTAAACTTACCTTAAATGCTTTGAATGAAGGGAAGTCAGCTGCAGATCTGAGAAAACTTCTTGTTCCAAAAGAGTTGAGCCCAACTGAGAAGCAACTCTTCTCAGGAGTGGACAAGCCGCTTGTTTCCTGCCTGATGGGACTTTTCTTTCATAGCACTTTCTGGAATTGGTCATCTCTAAAATTCTTGCAGTATTGATTAAAGGGTTCAGCATAGTGTTAGGACTATGTAATACACACTTAGTCATTTGTCAGTGAGAACACTAAAATATTATTTTAAATTTTCCTTTAAAAGGTAACATCCACTCTTACAGGAACAATGACATAGAAGTTTGGATGATATTCTTTTTTTCATTTTTTGTTTTTATTAGTACATGTTTGTAGTACAAAAAGATTACTCACCTCATGGGGATTTGGTTTTAAAATGATGGAATTCTGTCATTTATGGTAAGTAAAATATGTCAGTCACAAACAAGATAGATACCTGCAATGGATGATACATTGTGGCAACTTGCAAAGTGTAGAAGCTTAACTAAGTAACTCAAGAGTTCTACAACCTAGTGTGGTAGAGCACATAGCCTGGGGTGGCTATTTAAGGTCTAGAATGTTATAATGGTTGATTCATTGTCAAGTTGAGAAGCTTAGGAGTTTAAGTGGCTCAGCAGGGTGCCAGAGTGGTCACTTTGTAAACATCCTGAGCCTGTGCAAGAGGAGGGTAGGGAAATCATGTGAGTGCTATACCCACCCCAGGGCAGAGAGCCTGCTTATAGTATAAGAAAGGAAAAGAGGCTTGACCCCTACCTTCTGCTTTTGTTGTCTTCTACTGCATTGAACTTTTTTTTTTTTTTTAGCACCAGTGATTGAACTCACAACCTTGCACCCGTCAGACAGGTGCTTAAGTCACTAAGCCAAACTCCCAACCCTGGTTTTTTGAGGCAGTGTCGCACTGTGTAGCTCCAGCCAGCCTTGAATTCTCATTGTAGCCCAAGCCGACCTCAAACTCACAATGCTCCTTCTACCTCAGCCTCTCGAGTGCTGGGATTAAAGTTGTGCACCACCACACCCAGCTACACTGAACTTTTCCCCTGGGCCATGCCAACTGCCTTGGAGCCAGCTGACTATGGACTGAAAAACCTCCTCAAACTGTGGGCCAAATAAAACTATCACTCCTTCATTTTGGGTGTTGGCTAGTTTTTCCTAGCAATGAAAGAAGAGTAAGTAACACAATACAACGTAATCTCATTTTATGTGTAATCCTATTTGTTTTGAATGTATAGTAATAGAGTGGAATGATGGTCATGAAGGGCTGGAATGAGGGGTTGAGGAATGACTGACAAATTTTCAGTTGGGTAGGAAGGATAAGTTCAAGGTATCCATTGTATACCATGGTGATTCAGTCAATAACAGTCTACTAAATTGTATTCTCAAATATAGCTAGAAATAGTAGATTATGATCTCACCACACACAGCGAATTCTAACCATGTGTCTTAGTTACTTTTCATTTGTTGCTGAGACAAAACACCTGACACCCAAAATGAAGGAAGGGGAGGTTTATTTGTCTTACAGTTTTTGGAGGTTTCATTCCATAATCAGCTGGCTGGAAGGCAGGGTGGCATGGCACTGGGCCAACACTTCAAAGCAGCAGCTGAGCAAAAGCAGCCAGAGTAAAAAGGGGGAAAGAGAAAGCCTCTGTTTCTCCCTTATATTGTACATAGGAAACACCTCACCCCAGGGGGTCAGTGTAGCATTCACAATTCTCCTTGCCTTTCTTTGCACAGGATGAGGTCATTTACAAAGTAAGAATCCTGGCTCCCTTCTGAGTCTCTCAGTTAAAGTTCTGATTTTCTCCAATTGACAAAATTGAACAGGTAACTGTGTTCTATACCCCAGGATGTAGAGCTGCTGAGTTACCTAATCAAGCTTCTAGACTTCTCAAATTGACACAATGCATAAAACATAACAATTCCCCCCTTGTCAACTTGGCAAACAGACTCATTTCTTTAAATCAATCTCCAAATACAAAGACATGCTTATTCTTAACATTTTGTAACTTGTACATTGTAACACATCTTATCAATCCTTAAGAACCAGCATTAAGTCTACCCACATTATATTACATTAGATACAAAACATTTTGTCCTTGGACCCTCAAGACTCATGTACATTCCTTTATGCAAAAGGCATTTAGTCCATCTGCAAGAGTCGCCAAAGTGCAAGGTTCTCCAAGCAGAGCCCCCAAAGGGGAAATGAGAGTGGAGCACAGTGCACACTGGAAGTTCCCTCCAGAACTTCTCAGAAAGGTGTGAGCCAAAACCCTGCACAGCAAACCCCGTCCCACCGTGCAAACTCAGCGCCTTGATAAAAACTTGGTAGGGACCTGCCCAGCACACCCAATCATTTGGGGAATACAGGAAAATGGCAAAATGCAAGAGCAAAATGCAATCTCAAACCGCCAGCCCATCCCAACAAGCCTAGGAGACATGGACATAGAAGAAAATGTAAGTCTTTCACCTGAAATTTCTGAAATGATAGCAACTGAAATAAGGAAACAACTCTATAAAGCTATAATGGAACTCAGATCAGAAATAATCTCCCAAGTAAAAGAAGAAATGGTAAACATAATAAAAGAAATGCTGAACACATCTAAAGAAAACATAGTTTAAAAAATTGAGGATCACTGTAAAAAGATAGAAACCTTGAATGAATCATCTAAGAAGACACAGGATGCATGAAACGAACTCAAAAATAGC
>RJWM01039911.1:0-15798 GCA_004363535.1 Dasyprocta punctata
TGTCAGCAACCTGCTGTTTCAGAGGTCTGGCTAAATTGATAGCAACCAAGGAACATCAACCAACTTTTGTTTTGTAGATTCAGCCAGGCCTCTGGTCAGCAACCCAAGCATCTCTTTACAGCAAGCAATGTAGCAAGTATGGGGGATTCTCTTCTGTCTTGTCTTTTATTATTAATAAAATATTAAAAAAAAAGAGAGAAGTCTGCTGTGATTCTGATACACTTTCTTTCATAGGTGATCTGTTTCTTTTCTCTGACAGCTTTTAGTATTTTGTTCTTGTGCTATATTAGTGATCCCTAATTATTATATGTCTGGGTGAAGTTTTATTTTGGTTATGGTTAATTGGGGTTCTGTATGCCTCACTTATCTGAATATCAGATTCTCTTCCCATGTTTGGAAAATTTTTGGCTATTATTTCTGCAAATCGTCTTTGCAGATCACTAGTATTGACCCCTGCTTTTTCATTGATGCCTATTAATCTTATGTTATTTCTCTTGGCATCATCTTGTAGCTGTGGAATTGTTATTTCTTGGTTCCTTATTATTTTTAAGAGATCTTTTATTTTGTGATCATGAGCTCCTATGATGTCTTTAAGGTCTGAGATTCTATCTTCAGCTTCATTCAAGCATTTTTTCAAACTTTCCATGGAGTTTTTCATTTCCTGAATTTCCCTTTGTATCTGTTTCATGCATTCTATTTGTGTCTTATATTGTTCATTCAAAGTTTCCATCATTTTCTTATGTACTTCTATTTTTTTTGTCTTGACCTTCTTTAGATACACACAACATTTCTTTCATAATGATTGTCATTTAATTTTTCAGCTCAGAGATTATTCCTGATTTGAGTTTCTCTATAGCTTCCTGGAGTTGTTTCTTTATTGCATTTGCTATCATTTCAGAAAGTTCAGTTGTGTGACTCCCAGTGTCTTCCATTTCATTGTCTCTTGGGTTTGTTCTCAGTGGGCTAGGGGATTGAGACTGCGTCTTGGTTTTTCATTTTGTCATTTTCTTCTGGGACCTGTGTGGCTGGGCAGGCAGCCTCACAATGATTTGTACTGGAACACTGTGTTGGGTAGAGCTTCAATCCTCCAATATCCCCGTGGCTAGCCAGGGCACACCCCTAGATTATGGTGCTGGAACCTTTTGATCTGTGGTTTGTGAGGCTGGCCACGTGTTCCCCTGATGTACTTTGTTGGGTTGCTCTGGCATGCTGAGCTATGTGTCCTGTGAGGCTGGCCAGGCGTTCCCCTGGTGGGTTGTGCTGAGTCACAGACTGGCAAGAGCTGGATCCTCTGCACAGCTAGTGAGGGCGCACTCCTGGAGTGTGCTGCTGGAGCCTCCACCTTACTGGGTTGCGTCTGAGACCTCTGGGACCCAGGTGGCTAGGTGGAGTGCACCCCGGAGTGTGGCACAACCCGGACCTTGTGTCTGGTTGCAGTGAGTTCAGAGCCTCTGGAGCACTGCGCCAGGCAAGCCCAGGCCAATCCCAGGCATATATTGTTGGGGCCTTGCTCCTGGTTCGGTGTGTTTGCAACCTCTAAGACCTGATGCACTGACTGCACCCCTGAACAATAGAGCTCACGCCTTGTGCTCTGATGGGCAGGGCTCAAGTTCTCTAAGGCCCTGCAGCTATGCTGACCAGTACCTGGTGAGCAGCCCTGGGGCTCTGTGCTGGGCTGAGTTCATTACCTCTGTGTCCTGCGAGGCTGACCAGGTGTTCCCCTGGTGGGTTGCACTGAGATGTGGGACTGCGTAGAGCTGGATCCTCTGTGCAGCTAGTGAGGGCGCACTCCTGGGGTGCGCTACTGGAGCCTTTGCCTTATTGGGTGGGGTCCGAGACCTCTGGGACCCAGGCAGCTAGGCAGAGTGCACCCCGGAGTAATGCGCCACCTGGACCTTGCATCTGGTTGTGGGCAGTTCAGAGCCTCTGGAGTGCTGTGCCAGGGAAGCCCGGATGAGTCCCAGGCGTATAGTGCTGGGGCCTTGCTCCTGGTTGGGCAGGTTCACAACCTCTCCCTGCCTTACCTTTGCTGCCCAGAATTGTCTTTGCTATTCTAAGTCTCTTCTGGTTCCAGATGAATTTTAGGGATGATTTCTCTAGTTCTGTGAAGTATGCGAGTGGTATTTTGATTGTAATTGTATTAAATCTGTATAACAATTTTGGGAGAATGACCATTTTCATAATGTTTGTTCTTCCTATCCATGAACAGGGAATATCTTTTCATTTTCTGAAATTCTCTTCAATTTCCTTTTTATGAGTAATGTAATTTTCATTATATAGATCTTTTACTTCCTTTGTTATATTGATTCCTAAGTATTTCATTTTTTTGGATGTTATAGTGAAGGGTATGGTTTCACTTATTTCTCTCTCAGTGAGTTTGTGGTTTGTGTAGAGGAATGCTATTGACCTTGTATCCAGCAACATTACTGAATTTGATTATTACATCTAGAAGTCTTTCAATGGATTTTTGGGGGTCTTCTATGTAGAGTATCATATCATCTGCAAATAATGGTCATTTAACTTCTTCCTTTCCTATCCTTATTCCTTTCATTTCTCTCTCTTGTCTAATTGCTCTGGCTAATGTTTCCAGAACTATATTGAATAGCAGTGGTGATAATGGACATCCTTGTTTTGTTCCGATTTTAGGTTGAAAGTTTTCAGTTTTTTTCCATTTAGTAAGATGTTGGCTGTTGGTTTATGATATGTGGCCTTTGTCAGGTTGAGGTAGAGACCATCTATTCCGATTTTATGTAGGGTTTTTTTTTTATCATGAATGAGTGTTGGATTTTGTCAAAAGCTTTTTCTGCATCTATTGAGATGATTATGTGATTCTTGTCCTGGCTCTGTTGATATGGTATATTACATTTATTGATTTGAGTATATTGAATCATCCCTGCATTCCTGCAGTGAATCCCACTTGATCATGGTGTATAATCTTCCTGATGACTTGTTGCACTCTACTTGCCAGTATTTTATTGAGGATTTTTGCATCTGTGTTCATTAGAGAAATTGGCCTGTAATTTTCTCTTTTGGTTGAGTGTTTGTCTGGTTTTGTATAAGATTGGCCAGGAGATTATCAATTTTATTTATTCTTTTAAAGAGCCAACTCTTCAATTAATTAATTCTTCAATTAATTAATTCTTTGTATTATTTTCTTAGTTTTAATTACATTAATTTCTGATCTGATCTTTATAATTTCCTCCCTTTTTTGGGCTTTGGGCTTGACTTGCTCTTCTTATTCTAGAAGTTTGAGGTGCATCATTACGTTGTTTATGTGTGTTCTTTTCATTTTTCTGATGTATAAGTTTAGTGCTATAAATTTCCCTCCAAGGACTGCTTTCATTGTTTCGCACAGGGTCCAGTAGTTGGTGTTTGCATTTTTGTTTTATTGTAGATATTGTTTAATTTCTTCTTTAATTCCTTTTGTGACCCATTGATTGTTTAGGAGAGTGTTGTTTAATTTCCATGTGTTTATGGGGTTCTTGTGGGGTTTTTTGTCATTAATTTCCAATTTTTTGGCACTGCAGTCAGATAACATGCATAGAGTTATTTGAATTCCTTTGCATTTCCTTAAGCATGTTCTGTGGGCTAGTATATGATCTATTTTAGAGAATGACCCACGTGCAGCTGAGAAGAATGTGTATCTGATGTTGTTGGGTAGAATACTCAGTACACATCTACTAGGTACATTTGTTCACAAGTTTGATTCAGTTTTGTTATTTCTTTGCTGATTTTTTGTTTGGTTGATCTGTCTCTTTGTGACAATTGGGTATTAATGTCCCCCATTATAACTCTGTTATTGTTTATTTTTTCATGTCTATTAAGATTTGTCTTACATATTTAGGTGCTCCCATATTTGGTGCATATATATTTATGATTGTACTCTCTTCCTCTTCAAGTTTTCCCCTAACAAGTATGTAGTGACCTTCTTTATCTCTTTTGATCATTTTTGGTTTGAAGTTTGCATTGCCTGCAAACAAAATAGCTATCCCTGCTTTTTTCTGGGTTCCTGTTACATGGAGTATTGTTTTCCAGCCTTTGATTTTTACTCTGTGAATTTCCTTTTGAGTGAAATGTGTTTCTTGTCCACAGCATGTTGTTGGATTTTGTTTCTTAACCCACTCTGCCAGTCTGTTTCTTTTTATTGATGAGTTGAGACCATTTACATTGATTGATATAACTGATATGTACTGACTCATCCCTGTCATATTATCTTTGTGTCGTTGGTTTTCTGCTTTTTCTGTTTAATTGTTTGGCCTGCTTAGTGGTTTCCTTTTGTTGTTGTTCTTAAGATTATAGCTATCTTTGTGTCTTTCTAGAGTGTCTTTCAGTACTCTTTGTAGTGTTGGTTTGTTGGCCATGAATTTCTTCAGTTGTTCTTTGCCATGGAAGTATCTTATTTCTCCATCAATTTTTAAGGATAGTTTTGCAGGATACATCAATCTGGATTGAAAGTTGTTTTCTTTCAGGATTTGAAATACTTCACTCCAAGATCTTCTTGACTTGAAGGTTTGTGTGAGAATTCTGCCGTAATTCTGTTAGGCTTTCCGTCATAGGTTATCTGTTTGTTTTCTCTGACAGCTTTTAGTATTCTGTTCTTGTGCTGAGTTTCTGATATCTTAATTATTATATATCTGGGTGAAGATTTATTTTGGTTATGGTTCATTGTGGTTCTGTATGCCTCACTTTTCTGAATATCAGATTCACTTCTCATGTTTGGAAAATTTTCTGCTATTATTTCTGCAAATAGTCTTCACAGGTCATTCATATTAATCCATGCTTTTTCATTGATACCTATCAATTTTACATTGTTTTTCTTGGCATCATCTTGCAGCTGTTGAATTGTTGTTTCCTGGTTCCTTGTTATTTTCAAGAGATGTATTCTGTCGTGAGCATAAGCTTCCATGCTGTCTTAAAGGTCTGAGAGTCTACCTTCAGCTTCATTCAAGCAGTTTTGCCAACTTTCAGTGAAATTTTTAATTTCCTGAATATCCCTTTGAATCTCCTTCATGCATTCTAATTCTGTCTTATGTTGTTCATTCAAAGATTCCATCATTTTCTTATCTTCTTCTAATCTTTTTTTCTTGATCTTCTTTAGATACACACAGCATTTCTTTCATAATACTTTTCTCTTCATTTTTTACCTGAGAGATTATTTGTGATACTGATTTCCTCTATAGCTTCATGGAGTTGTTTCTTTAGTTCAGTTGCTATTATTTCAGAATGTTCCATTTTGTGATTTCCAGTGTCTTCCATTTCAGTGTCTCTTGGATTTGTTCTCGTTGGGCTGGAGGACTGAGACTGCATCTTGTTATTTCGTTTTATTTTCCTCTGGGACCTCTGTGGCTGCCCAGGCAGCCTCCTGATGGATTGCACTGGATCACTGTGCTGGGTAGAGCTGCAATCTTCCAATATCCCCATGGCTAGCCGGGGCACACCCCCAAGCTATAGCATTGGATCCTTGTGCTCTGTGGCCTGTCAGGCTGGCTGTGTGTTCCCCTGATGTATTTTGTTGGGTTGCTCTGGGACACTGGTCTTGGCATAGCTTGTATGCTCCCTGTAGCTTGGTGGGACACACCCCTAGAACGTGTGACTGGGGCCTAGAGCCTGGCTGGGTGGAGTTCAGAGCCCTCAGGATCCAGGCAGCTATGTGGAACATGTCCCGGAGTGTGGCACCACCAGGAAATTGAGTCTGGCTGTGAGGAGTTCAGTGCCTCTGGAACGTGGGGCTAGCCAGAGTGTCCCCCCAGTGTATGCTGCTGAGGCATTACACCTGGCTGGGTGTAGTTCAGAACCTGAAGGACCTGCTGCGTGGCCACACCCCTGAACTATGGAGTTTGGGCCTTGTGCTCTGATGGGCAGAGCTCAAATTCTCCAAGACTGTTTGGCTATGCTGGCCTCTCCCTGATGAGCAGCTTTGGGGTTCTGGGCTGGACTGGGCTCAGTACTTCTGTGTCCTGTGAGGCTGGGTGAGTGTTCCCCTGATGAATTGCACTGGGATGTTGAGCTGGGCAGAGCTCAGATCCTCTGTGTAGCTAATGAGGATGCACTCCCGGAGTGTGGTGCTAGGGCTTTACACCTGGCTGGTTTCACTCATTTTTCAACAAATACTTATTAATTACATGTCTGGTGCTGAGAATATGGACTAACAAATTCCCAACCTCATGGTTTTTGCATTCTCATGGAGATTCAGCAAGCAAATGAGGAAAATTTATTACTATAACAAAGACTTTGGCTTTTACACTAAGTGAGCAGGATAGTCATTACTAGTATGTAAGCTCCATGAAGACAGTCACTGTTACCTGCTTCTTCACTGTTGTGTCTTCAGGACTTAGCATGGTACCCTCATTATTTTCATTTAATAAAAAATTGGGGCCTTTTTTTTCAGCTCAAGAGTGACATGAATTGATTTATATTTTCTAGAGGATCTCTGTGTTGAAAACATATTTGGGTTAATGATGGGAGCAGTCATACAGTTAGAGGCTACTATAACACTCCAAGCAAGACTTGATCATGTTTTCGTACAGGGTTGTAGAAGTGGAGGTGATAAGACGTGGTCAGGTTTCCAAGTACATTTTGAAAGTGGAACCAGAAGGATTTGTAACGTACTGCCTGGAGAGTGGGAGACAAATAGCAGAGTTAAGGATGACTCCAAGGGCTTAGGCCTGAGTAGCTTGAAGGCTGGAGTAGCTGTTAAAAGGGATACAGAAAACTATAGGAGAGAGAAGAGTGTATGTTAAGTGGAGAAGGAGTGAAGACCAGGAGTAGAGGCATTAGATTTACTGTAAAAATGATAAGACTGGGCCAGGAATTTAGCTCAGTAGCACAAGCGCCTGCTTGGCAAGCATGAGGTCATGAGTTTGATCCCTGGTACCAAAAAAAAAAAAAAAAAAGAAAAAGAAAATGAGGATAAGGCTTCAGGGCTTCTCATTTGCTTGTGTTCTAGCAATATGTATGTTTTTTCTGAGGGTTTTTTTCCCAAAGAGGAATACTCAGCTGGGCATGGTGGCACATGCTTTTAATGCCAGCACTCAGGAAGCTGAGGCAGGAGGGTCTTTGTGAGTTCGAGACCAGCCTGGGCTACAAAGTGAGTTCAAGGCCATCCTGAACTGCATAGTGAGACCCTGCCTCAAAAAATAGGGCTGGGGATTTAGCTCAGTGGTGTAAGCATCTGCCTGGCTGAGCGAGTTTGTGAGTTAGATCCCTAGTGAAAAAAAAAAAAACCACAAAAAAAAACAGAGGGATACTGAAATTGCATAATTTTCAGGCCCCAAATATTTGGATCTGTCTCTGATCAGAAAGTCCATTTGGAACATGCTAAGTTTGAGGCAGTTGCCAGACATCCCCTATGGACTGAACTGTATCCCCTAAATTTCATATTTTGAAGTTCTTACCCATAATGTGACTGAATTTGAGGTAGAGCTTTTTGAAAAGTGATTAAGGTTAAGTGAAATCATAAAGATGCACTCTGATCCAATAGGACTATTGTCCTTGTAAGGAGAAGAAGAGACACCAGAGAGCTTTCTCTCTATGCCTGCATAGAAAAAAAGAGCACATGAGGACACGGTTAGAAAGAGAGGCCTCTCGAGACACCAACCCTGACAGCATCTTCACCTTGGACTTTCAGCCTCTAGAATGGTGAGAAAATAAATATCTATTGTTTAAACCACTAAGGTGGTAGAGCTATCTCATAGGTAGCAGAAAATAAGTCTTGAGTTCATGATAGTCTGAGCAGCAGATATAAATTTGGGAGTCACCAGTACATAGACAATAGTTAAAGCTATGAAACTGAATACAATCATCCAGAGAGTGAGAATAGATCAAGAAGAGAGGACAGTAGATCTGAGACAATAGATGTAAGGACAGAGCTATAGAACTTCCCTATATTAAAAGTTGGGTTAATGATGAGGAACCAGAATTGGAGAGTGAAGAGCAGCAGCCACTAAGGAAAGATGAAAACCATGAGGATGTAACGTCCTGGAAAAAAGTGTAGCAAGGAGAGGAGATTGACTGAGTCAAATACTGCTGGTAGGTACAGAAAGATGAAGACAGAACATATTATTAGGTTTTGCAGCACTGAGTGACTGTTTTGCACTGGATGGCTTCAATTTTCTCAGTGAAGTAGGAGTTATGGTCACGGAGTTTGTTATGGCTTGTGTTAAATGTCTCCACCAGGCCTCATACAGTCATAGGTGGGGCTTTTTCGGAGGTGGCTGGATCTAGAGTGCGTGGTTAACTCATGGTGCTCTGCTAGGATTAAGGACACTTGGATTAAGGGTGGGTCATTACTAAATTAATCCACTGATTGGTTTGGCACCTGCCCAAACCAGGTATCCTAGATAGAATATAAAATGGGCAGAAGGAAGCTGCTTTAGTTGCTGTTGGCTTGCTTTGGACTTGCTTCTTTGCTACTTTGTTGCTTTGCTACCTTCTGACCCCCTCCAACCATTTCTCCTCTGTGGTGCCCCTCTGCCACATCACCTTGCCTTGGAGATAGCTGATTATGGAATGAAGTCTCTATAAACTGTAAGCTACAATCAACCTTTCCCCTTTAACTTTGGGTGTGGGTATTTTGTCTCAGCAACAAGAAAAGTAACAAAGACAGAGGTGGAGTAAGGAAAGTTGGAAAGATGGCAGAGTGGGGGGATATAAAGAGAGGGAAGCGGGCCCAGAATATGGCTCAGTGGCATAGCGCCTGCCTGGCAAGCGGGAGGTCCTGAGTTCAATTCCTGGTACTAAAAAATAAAGTTTTAAAAAGGGGAAGAAAGCTGAAAAACATAAAGAATAGGATTGCCAGGTTGCATGGAAGGCCTTTTCA
This sequence comes from Dasyprocta punctata, assembly GCA_004363535.1. NCBI lineage: Eukaryota > Metazoa > Chordata > Mammalia > Rodentia > Dasyproctidae > Dasyprocta > Dasyprocta punctata. Next base: position 8,819 of record RJWM01039911.1, read on the forward strand.
GTAAGTAGAAAAGGCAGTTATATTCGCAGCTGTGGCAGAGGTAAGAGGACTAAGGGTTAATAATACTTTTTTATTATAATATAGTAACAGCAGATCTTTGTTTAGGGCTCCAAAGACAGTTTCAAGATAAGAAAGAACAGGATACTGACAGTCCAGGAGAGGCCACTTGGACCTAAGGGCGTGTCACATAGCAATGTGCAGCTGTAAGCAATCACATAGCTGGAGACTGCTGAGCAAGCTTTTATCCCTGCACAAAATGCTGCTCCTGAAGCAGTTTGACACTGGGTTACACCAGGTGACATTTGTTGTCCTGATGGTGCTTCTCATTTTTGGCTGGCCTCAAGGAGCATGTATACATGTGTCTAGTATATTGCAAGGGGAATCTGGAATGAGACCCAGGTGGCTGTGCTCTGACAGGCTCACTACTGCATTCTTGGCCTTTTAGAGGATAACAGTAACAACAACATGAAGTACTTTGCAAGCCCTTGTTTAATTGCTATCCATTATTGAATGTCTATCACAGTCCTATGTGCTATGTGGAGGAAACAGGCTCAGAGCAGTTAAATAACATGCTATGGGCACACCAACAGGAAGAAGGAGAACCAGAATTCTGACCCAGACTGGCTAAAAGGATATAAAACAGTGTTTGCCGTATATATGCGAGGTAACACATACACACTCTACATGGGTCATCCCATTTCATATTCACTATAGCCCACTGAGGTTGGCTCCAATATTAACCCTCATTTTACTAATGAGGTTAACTTAACCAAGATCACATAACTAAGAAGTGGTAGAGGCCACTTTTGAACTCAGCAAAGGGCCGATTGGGAGCAGGAGAGCTGTTATCAGACTGCTTAACATATTCTTTGTGTTGTAGATAGATGTGAAAATAAATGGATTTTTCTTATTAGAGGCATGTGAGTTTTCCCTTAAAGGCCCTTAGCCCCAGGTCTGATAAGGGGTCCATAGCTTACAATGGAGATAGATATTTGGTGATAGCATGTAACTGGGGTAAAACAAGAGCTCACCATGACAGAGTGTACATAGGGCAATGTAGAGTCCAGGACTAGCCTTCAGAGGTTTCAGCATATAAGAGCCAGCAAAGAAGGCAGAGATTAGACCTGTTTTTCACCTACCTGAAGGGTTGTGAAGCTAAGAGAGGACAACAGTGTCAAAGGGTCGAGTACACAAAAACAGCAATATGCAATGATCTTAGCATCACGTAGGTCACTGGTGACCTTATGGAGAGTTTTTGGTGGAGCTGTGAGGGTAGAGGGTGGATTACAGTGGAAGGAGAAGTCAATGGGATGTGAAGAAGTTGAGACAATGAGTACAGATAACTCTTTTTTTTTCAGCACCGGGGATCAAACTCACAACCTCCCACCTGCCAGACAGGCACTTGAGCCACTGAGCCAAACTCCTGGCCCTAGTTTTTTGAGGCAGGGTTGCACTATGTAGCTCAGGCTGGCCTTCCACTGGCGTTGTAGCCCAAGCCTATAAAGGAGATCAGCTGTGGAAGGAATGAGACATATGAGAGATATTTTTAAGATGGGAGATATTTGAGTATAGTTACAAGCTGAGGAGATGAAAGGGCAGGCTGAGATACAGGTGAGAAAAGGGATGGGTTAAGCAGCAACTCTGAGAAGAACACTGGAGGAGAGACTAGGGAAGAGGAGTCCCTCATTCTCTGAGTTTTTTTTTTTTTTCGGCAACGGGTATTGAACTCACAACCTTGCACCTGCCAGGGCAGGTGCCCCTCATTCTCTGAGATGACAAGAAGTTAGGTGAGTGGAGACCAATCAAGTTCATAGGTTCAGAGGAGGGTGGAGCTCCCCATCTCTCTTCTGCCTGACGCCTTCTCCTTTCTATGTGAGAGCTGATCATTTGCTTAGGGTTAGAGTAGTACAGATTGTGGTGGGTGGTGGGGGAAATTACCAGTAAGCAAGGGATGTATATCAGTGATCTACAATGTGCCAGGACATAGCTCTGTTATTCCTCACAACCCTTGAAATAATTGGCCTAGTTTTAGAGGAGAAAGGTGAGGTGCTCAGGAGCATAGAAAGTAGGAATGCTAAAGGATGAAAAGGAGAGAGGTACCTGGTCAAGGTAAAATAACTTAAGGTGAAATAACTGAAGGCAAGCTTCCAGGGCTGAGCCAGGATTGACTATTTGAACAGCTCGTTGGCACCAGTCTGCTCAGCCATGCCACTTGCTACAGCTGTGTTCATCCATCCTCCTGGTGGAAAGACAGCTGCAGGGCAAGGCCAGGTGATGGATAGAAAGGCTGAGAAGTTCAGGTGCTGGAGCAAAAGTAGTTCGAGTGGTCACATATGGAGCTGAGGCTAAGGGAAGGATGTGAAATCAGAAGTAGGCAGTGAGGCTGGATGAACAGGAACTGCTCATGGTTCTGGAGTCTGCTAGGTGCTTAAAGAATAGGTTCCATGGGAGAGCAAGAAAGTAGGGAAAACAGAAAGTCATCATAGTTCAGCCTGGCAGCAAGATTTTGGAGGAGGTGTAGCTAGAGATAGCAAAGCCGAAGTCATGTCATGAGTATGTGGTGTGATGTCCTGCCGGTGAGGAGAAAAAGGAACTGTGAGCCCTAAGTTTTGGAGGGGTGTCTACATGGGAGGCATTGGAATGATGCAGGACTAGATGGCGGCAAGTGAGGTTTGACCCAAGGCCGAGGGCAACCTCATCTCCTCTCGTGGTGGGAAAGTAAGCAGCCTGCATTTGTGGGGTGCCACCTGGGGAATGATGGATTCAGCATGGGGATAGGGTGTATGCTAAGGTTGATTACCAGAAGAAACACCCTAACCAGGCCTTCCTCATAGCCAAGGTCACTATAGTAACTTTCTAATCAACAAAATTTAGTATTTTATAGTTTATAAAACATGTCTACAATTAAATATTCTACAGCATGTATTTAAGACACAGCATCTTACCATATTTTCTGGTCAAAACAGCTTGGAATCAGATTTTGCTGGCTTGTACAAAGTTATAAATGTGCTTTGAACCATTTATAAAATCTATTTTAACAACACTTTCTCGGTATCTCACACATTGAATCCATTCTTCTTTTGTTCATTCTTTCCTGTCTCTCACCATAACAAACAAACAAACAAACTCCTGGCTTCGTATGCTCCCTTCCAGATGGCTTGTCTCTTTAGAGCCTTTTGTGCCAATTAACTGAAAGATCAGTTAAGGCTCTAGCCTAATACTTTTTTTCCACCACATGAGGGCAGACTTTTTAACAAAAAAAGGGGGAAACAACTATTTATCTTGTGTACTAAAGAAATGAAAATAGTGAGAAGTTATGCTAAGGCCAGAGTTAATGTGACTTCTAGATTTTGATGAATCTTCTACTCTCATCAGTTTTGCAACTCTTCCTATTCATTCTCCACCAGTGGATGAGTGACCCTCTTCTTTCCTTTCCTTCCTTTCTTACTTCCTCCCTTCCTCTCACTCACCTACTCCCACAGATACTTGTTCAGCATTGACTCGATGTAGACTTGCCAGATCAAATATAGGATGCTAAGTTAAATTTGAGCCTCAGATAAGCAACATGTTCTTTTAGTATAAGTGGGCCCCATACATATACTTGGGATATACTTATACAGAAAATATTCGTAGTTTATCAGGAATTCAAATGTAATTGGTTAGCCTGAATTTTTATTTGCTAAATCTGACCAGGCTAACTATGGGTTAAGATCTGTGCTGGAAACTGGCTAGCTGGCCATGGGCACAAAGCTCCTAGTGCCCTGGCAGAATCATGTCTCAAATAGAGAGCAGTGTCACTGTAAGCAACTAGAAGTCAGAAGTTTGTGTCTGTTTGTTCTCCATTTCCTCATTTGCTTAACACAGTCCCTGGCACATAATGAACATGCAAAATATGTCTGATTAAAAAAATGGGTGATTTTAGTTTCAAAACTCACTCGCACAAAAAATTACTAATTGGTCTTTGCCTTAGTTTGGCTAACATATACAAGAAAAATGATTCAGTGACCTCTGATGTCTTTTACAGATCTGAAATGGATCCCACTGAGTGGAGATGGTGAAACACACACCCTTAACCCACTTCTAAAGCTGGCAGCCATCAAATTGCTCTGTAAGGCTTGCTATAATCTGAATGTTGTGACTCCTCACAGCCCAGGTGTTGAAACCCTAGCCCTCGGGGGTGATGACAGAAGGCAGGGGCCTTCGGGGGGGATGATAAGGTTGTGGTGACTGAGCCTTCATGAATGAAATTAGTGCTCTTGAAAAGGAGAGCTCAGAATTTTGTAAGTTTTCACCAAATAGAAGTGATAAGTGTTTGAAGAGCTAAATAAGCTTAATCTAATTAAAACATGCAATGTATGCATATATCTAAATGTAACAAGGTATACCATTAATATGTATGATTTTATGCATCAACCCCAAATTTTAACATTATAAAATAAAACGAAACAAAAATTTAAAGAAGAGATGGCAGACAGCTGACTTGCCACTGTGAGAAGATGCAGGGAAAAGATGCCGTCTATGAACCAGGAAGCAGGTCATCACTGAAACTATTGGCACTGATCTTGGACTTTCCAGCCTCCAAAAATTTGAGAAGTGAATATCTGTCGTTTAAGCTGCCTCAGTTTATGGTATATTTGTCATAGAAGCCAGAACTAAGACAAGTATTATTGAATACTTAGTTTGTCCTAGGCATTGCTCTACATACGTTGCACTTACAACTAATATAACATAGGTATCGGCTCTGGAGCCAGACTACCAAGTTCATGGTTCAGCTGTGTCATTTCCAACCTGTTGACCTTGGACAAGTTGATCCAATCCTCTGTGCCTCAAGTTGTCCATCTGGAAAAGGGGGATGATAGTGATAATGGTAGTAAATCCTACCTCCTAGGAATGTTTTAAAAGAATCAAAACAATCTACGAATATTACCTTTCTTTTTTTGTTCCAGAACCCAACTCAAGATACTATATTGTTTGCAGCCCTACTGCTTCTTGATACTCACTGAGCATCTACTCTGTGTCAGGCCCTATACTAGGCACTGGGGTTAGAGAGATGAGTAAGAAGGCTGGAGTTAGCTCAGTGATGGGACCCTGGGTTCCACTTCCAGCACTGCAAAAAAATGAGAGATGAGTAATAAATTGTTCCACCCTCAAGAAGCTCACAGACTGTTCACAGAGAGAGAATCACAGTTTCAGTTTTAATAAATGTCAAACAGTGTAATTATAGTTAAGCACACAGCCTTATGCCGTGCTATGGTTGGGATATGGTTTGAGCATCTCCTCAAAGTGTTCACATGGTAGAATCTTGGTCCTCAGTGCAGTACTGTGAGAGGCAGTAGAATCTTGAGAGCTGGAACCTATTGGAAGGTCACTGGGAGTGCTTCCCTCAGAAGGAATTAAGTCCATTAGAAGAGCAAGCCTGAGGGCCGGGAGTTTGGCTCAGTGCCTTAAGTGCCTGCCCTGGCAGGTGCGAGGTTGTGAGTTCAATCCCTGGTGCCGCAAAAAAAAAAAAAAAAAACAAACAAACAAAAAAAAAAAGAGCAAGCCTGGCCACTCCCGACTCCCTCTAGTTTCCTGTCTTTCCATGTGATCTTTCCCTCTCATATTCCTACCATGACTCCATTCACGATCATGTGATGTAGCCAATTGGCACCATACCAGTGACTGAACTAGATAAAACTTTCTGATTTTGGATCTTCAGCCTCTAAAACCACGAGCTAAATAAAACTTTTCTTTACAAATTATCAAGCCTCAGGCATTTCATTGTAGCAATGGACTAATACATGAGGGCACAGATGAGGATCAACTGATTCATATTGGATATCCAAGCTGAAACCTACAAAACATGTAGGACTTAGCCAGGCAGAATCAGGGTATATGTGTGACTTTGGCAGGATTTGGGGGCAAACAGTATTCAGGTTGGAAAAAATGCGTATGCAGAGACCCAGAGGGGTGGAAGTGTGATCTGCTTTAGAAACTACTGCATCTCCCAGGATTTCACTACAAGCAATGAAATTCCCATCTTTACCACAACCTTTTACACTAGGTCTTACCTCTTCTAGACCTTTACACCCTTTCTGGGCTTTGATGGCCACTCTTCCCTCATATATGCTGGCCCACACTTTTCACTGCACTCATTTCCCAGCTGAACTTGTGTGCGCTCACACCAGAACTGAACTCTGAATTCTCTTAACCAATCCCTGGCAAAATTCTGATTCAGATTGGAATTCTGAATTCTCCTATTCTCAGGTCAAAGTCAGACACTGGCTAATTTTGTTACAATTTCCTGCAAATCTTGTCAGACTTCAACTGTATGATACATGGCAGGGGCCTGAGCTTTGGAGTCAGAGGCACATGGATTTGAATACTGATTCTCCATTTATCATCTCTATGCCTTTGGACAAGGTACTCAACATCTTTAATCTGTTTCTTTTTCTGTAACATAGCAATGGTGATACTAACTGAACTTCAAAGTAGTTGTGAACATTAAAACCAATATAATAAAATTCCTTGGATGGTGCCTAACACACAATAGGACTGAAGGACCTGCTCTAAGACTTTTCACTTTCCTTACCCTTCAGTGTTCTTGGTCTTCTTCCTACCTCTGTGACAGTCTCTTGCATTGTTTCTACTAGCTTTTCTTTCTCTTATTTCCTAAGTATAGGCATCTCCTCAAGACTCTGTGCTCAAAAAATCATTTTTGCTGCATTACTTTTTTCTTGGCAATTTCCTCTTAGACTTCCGTAAATAACTCCTAAAAGTGTACCCCTGGTCCCACCTTTTCTTTTTTTTTTTTTTTTTTATTTTAAAGAAAGTAAAATATAACAGAATGTAACAAATGAAGTCAATCAAAACAAAGCAGTAGGAGTGGTACAGAACTTTGAAGACCAATAATATGAGTACAATAGCTACTATAACATACCTTGCTATCTTCAAATTAGCTGACCATTCCAACAGATGTAGTAGGATTGAACCAAAAACAA
>RJWM01039912.1:0-15805 GCA_004363535.1 Dasyprocta punctata
AATTTCTTTCATAGCTTCGTGGAGTTGTCTCCCCACTTCTGTTGTCAACTCCTCTGAGAGTTTAATTTTTGGACTCCCGACCATTTCAGCATTAGAATCGGTTCTGCTTGTATCGGAGTCTGGAGAGCGCCCTCTGCCTTTCCGTCTTGGCATTTTCCTGGGCTCGCCCATGAGGCCGTGTTGGTCCACTGCTTCTCCCAAGCCTGTTTCTGCTCCGCGAATGTCTACTGCAGTGCGCGAGAGGATGGGGCCACTGTCTGGTAAATCTTACAGGGCTGTCCGCCAAACCTCCTCTATCACCCCCAGGGCACCAGCGCAGTTTCCACCACAGCCTTCCAGGAATCGTGCCTAATTAGGTGCAGTTCCGGACTCAAGATGGCTGTCCCTCGCTCTCCCTCAGGGGTGGTGGGGTGGGGGCCGCTGGGTTCACTCACTCACTCTGCTTGCGACCACCTCGCTTCACGGTCGACCGTTGTCTCTGCTGTCGCGCCACACCACAGCTAATCCACCGGCAGCTCCCCTGCACATCAAGAGCACCAGGATCGTACCTTCTCAGCTCGGGTCACAGTGCTGATTGGATTCCGCTCCAGACAGAGGTGCTTCTGGTCGCTGCCTTTATTTCATTCTTTTACTCTTTCCATGGGCTACAGTTCTCGTTTTAGATTCTTCTTGGGTCCAGAGGACCCATCTCCCTCTTTTTTTCTTCTCTCTGTTATTATATTAGTTTATATTCCAGCATTTTGATGGTATATTCAGGGAGCCTCCCTGTCACGGTGTCATCTGGGCAGCCATCTTGGAGGAATCGTCCCTTGTCATTTTTAAGAGATCTTCTTTTTCATGATCATAGGCTTCCATGCTGTCTTCAAGGTCTGAGATTCTATCTTTAGCTTAATTCAAGTCATTTTGCCAAATTTCCATGGAATTTTTAATTTCCTGAATTTCCCTTTGAATCTGTTTCATGCATTCTATTTGTGTCTTATTTTGTTCATTCAAAGTTTCCATCTTTTTCTTATGCTCTTCTATTTTTTTATCTTGATCTTCTTTAGATCCACACAACATTTCTTTCATAATGATTATCATTTTTATTTTTGGCTGAGAGATTATTTCTGATTTGAGTTTCTCTATAGCTTCATTGAGTTGTTTCTTTACTTCATTTGCTATCATATCAGAAAGTTCAGTTGTGTGACTCCCAGTGTCTTCCATTTCAGTGTCTCTTGGGTTTGTTCTCAGTGGGCTGGGGAACTGAGACTGTCTTTTGGTCTTTCTTTTTGTCATTTTCTTCTGGGACCTGTGTGACTGGGCAGGCTGCCTCTTAATTGATTGCACTGGAACACTGTGCTGGGTACAGCTTCAATTCTCCAATATCCCTGTGACTAGCTATTGTACACCCCCAGATTATGGCGCTGGATCCTTATTTTCTGTGGTCTGTGAGGTTGGCCGTGTGTTCCCCTGATGTATTTTGTTGTGTTGCTCTGGGACACTGGGCTTGACAAAGTTTGTATCCTCCCTATAGCTAGCATGGTCACACCCCTGGAGCTTGTTGCTTGGGCTAAGAACTTGGGTGTGTAGCATTCAGAACCCCTGCAACCCAGGTGGCTAGCAGAGATGCAGCCCTGGGGTGTGTCACTGCACCTTCAGCCTGCCTGGGTGGAGTTTGGAATCTCTGGGACCCAGGTGGCTATACAGAGCACACCCTGGAGTGTGGCACCACCAGGATCTTGAGTCTGGCTGTGAAGAGTTCAAAGCCTGTCTGTCATGGGGCAAGTGCATGCGTGTCCCAGGCATATAGTGCCAGGGCCTTTCTCCTGGTTGGGCAGGGTTTGCAACCTCTAGGGCCTGCAGTGAGGCCACATCCCTGAACAATGGAGCTAGTGCCTTGTGCTCTAATGGGCAGATCTCAAGTTGTCTAAGGCCCTGTAGCTATGCTGGCCACTCCCTAATGAGCAGCTCTGGGGTTCTGGGCTGGGCTGGGCTCAGTACCTCTGTGTCCCGTGAGACTGGTCGGGCATTCCCCTGATGGATTTTGCTGGGATGCTGGGCTGGGCAGAGCTCAGTTCTCCATGCAGCTACTGAGGGCTCACTCCCAGAGTGTGTCACTGAGCCCTCCACCTTACTGGGTGTTGGTCGGAATCTCTGGGACCCAGGTGGCTAGGTAGAGTGCACCCTGGAGTGTGACACCACCAGGACCTTGCTTCTGGCTGCAAGGAGTTCCATGGAAACCATTTAGAAGAAATCCTATGATACCAAAAGAACAGGATACCATAGCACCAATAGAGGCCCCTAAGCTGTGTAATGAGGTTACAGAAGAACACATTATTATTTGTGACTCTGGGAAATCCTCAGAATTGAATCTTATTTTCTTGTTCATCAGTTAAGGTGATTAAAATTTATATGAAAAATCATAGGATGAAAATATGTTTTTCACAAATGTAATTATAATTAAATTTTAAATTATTAATTAAATTATTCTGCTTTACATCTCAAGGGAAAACATTCAGTAAAAATATTTGTACTTCACAATTGTTAAAATGTAAACAATTATTGAACTGTTTTCTAAGTTACTTCTTCCAGATTACATGCTAAAATATATATATAAAATTTTATCATATTCCCTAAAATTTCATTATTCTGTTTTTTTTATGTAGATCAATATTTTAGGGATACATTTTAAATTGTATTGTTTAATGACTGTAAAGCTTAATAACTTTAAAGGTGTTTGGTCCTGTATTCCTTTTTTTCATGCATTTTTTTTTTTTTTTACCAAATTAGGATATACAATCTATTCTTTTCATGTTTCTATTCTTTAGAATACAAATGATGAATAATGGTATGCTATTATCAAATTGGGACATAAAATGTACTCTTCTTATTATGTATAGGACACAGAATTTATAATACTATTTTATTAAATATAAGAAAGTGAGGGAAATCTGTCCACAACAATAAAGACCTAGAAAATTCAGCTGAGGGCCTGGATCCTATGGTAATGTCCTGTATGAGTCCAGTTGAAGACCTAGAGCCCATGACACTGACTCACCTAAGTCTGTTTTATGAGGCTGCACTGGGAAGGCCCAAAGGTCAGCAGTGGAAGTTAGAAAGTCTATGCCAGCAGGATGAAGTATCTGTGCCAGTAGGTTGAGGGTTCTATACTGGAGCCAAGAAATGATGCTCAAAATAAGCCCTAGACCTCCCCAAAAAGTACCACAGCCATTCTCAGAGACAATAAGGTCCTGAGTTTCTCCAGTGTTGAGAGCAGTTGAGTATGTATCAGTGTGAAAAGCTTCTCCTGGAAATTAAACAGCACACAACTTCCCCTCCAGAGCCAGGAAGCCACGCTCAAAGGACCAAAGTTCCCCCAAAAGAAATGCAGCCACTCTTGGCAACAAGGTCCTGAGTACTTCTGATGATAATGGCCAAATTTATATCAGGGGAGCTAGCCATGACAGGCTCGTCCAGGAGAACCAACAGCTCCAAAAAATAGCAACACTTTGGAAAACTCACAATGCTACACTCTTCCTCTTCACATCTCTTTGTATGCTGGAAACTTTCCTCATGTGGCCCATCTACACTCAGCACCACACTGACTCAGTTCAGCTGGTGTTAAGTTGACCACCAGCTTTTAATCCACAACAGTTACACAAGTCATTTTTATTCCAGTCTTTAGTATATGAATCCTGTAATGGTAAATCAAATGGTGTGTTTACAACTGTGTCTAGAGGATCTTTTGATTTTTTGCATTAAAAAAACTGTTTTGGTAAATTTTAGATATGCATAATGATTGCATTCATCAAGGGGAATTTGTACTATACATGATGTAACTTGTTTCCTATTTTTTTCTCATTCCCCTCTACTCCCTCTTGTTCTCCTTATTTATAAAAGTTTTATTTCTATTTATTCCTTCTATTCTTTTTTTTTGTCTTGTCCCTACTTTCCTTTCCCCCTACCCTACCCTTGTTTCCCTTCTCATTTGAACACTTTGTTTCCATTTTCCAATACCTATTACATATATTTGCCCTTACTTACACTTTCAGTTTCTCATACTGGAAAAAAAAAGAGAGAAAGAAAGAAAAAGAAAAAGGGAAAAGACATAAAAGTCTGATTTATTTCATTTAAGAGTATATTTTCAAGGTACATCCATTTTATCCCTCTTTATTACAGAAAAACATGTATCCACATCTTCTTTATCCATTCGTCACATGATGTCCATTTGGGCTGCTTCCAGGATTTCGCTATTACAATCTGTGCTGCTGTAAACATGGGTGTGTACATATCCCTGTCATATAATGCTTTTAATGCTTCCAGAAAAGTGCCAAAAAAGGATTAGCTGGATCAAATGAAACCTCTACTTTCAATTTTCTGAGGAATTTCCACACTGATTTCCATAGGGGTTGCTCCAGTCTACACTCCCACCAGCAGTGGAAAAGGGTTTCTTTTTCCCTACAGTCCTACCAGCATTTGTTATTGGTTGATTTCTTGATGATGGCCATTCTTTATGGAGTGAGGTGGAATCTCAGGTTTGTTGTAATTTGCATTTCTTAAATGACCAGTGATGTTGAACATTTTTTCATATATTTATTTACTGTTTGTATTTCTACATCTAAGAATTATGATTCATTTCAGATGTCCATTTATGTATTCAGTCTTTAAATGTGAAGTAGTTTTCTTCTTTTTCTCTTTCTTTCTTTCCTTTCCTTTTCTTTTCTTTTTTTTTCCTTTGAGTTCCTTATGTATTCTAAATAATACTTTTTTATCTGAGGAAAAGTTGGCAAAATTTTTTTCCACACTGTGGGTTGTCGCTTCACTCTGTTGGTGGTTTCTTTAGCTGTGCAAAGATTTTTAATAAGATGAGATTGCAGTTATTGCTTCTTTGTGATAGTTCTGTGTGATTGGGGTTGTATTCATAAAGTCTTTGCCTACACCAATGTATTCAAGAGATTTAATTTTTCTATCTTCCAGCAGATTTAATGCTTCTCTTTTACTATTTAGATCTTTGACCCATTTCAAATTTAGTTTAGTACATGGCAAAAGATAGAGGTTCAATTTTAATCTTCAGCATGTGCAGAGGCAGATTTTCCTGCACCATTTATTAAAAAGGTTATCTTTCTTCCAGTGAATGTGCTTGGCACCTTTGTCAAACATAAGGTGGACTGAGTATGTCTGGAGTTGTTACTGTATCTTCTAATCTGTTCTATCAATCTTTAGGTCTGCTTTTCTTGCCAGTACCATGCTGTTTTTATTACAATAGCTTTATAGTATAATTTCAAGTCTGGGATTGTGGTGCCCCCAACCTTGCCTTTGTTGCCCAGAACTGCCTTTGCTATTCTAGGTCTCTTCTGGTTCCATATGAATTTTAGGATTGTTTTCTCTAATTCTGTGAAATATGCTATTGGAATTTTGAGTGGAACTGCATTAAATCCGCATAACAGTATGGAAAGAATGGCCATTTTCACTAAATTAGCTTTTTTGACTCAAGAGCAAGGGATATCTTTCTATTTTCTGATATCCTCTTTGTTGTAGTCAGGGGTTAGAGAGAGAACAACTGTATACAGGACACAGAATTTGTAATAGTGTTTATGATGGAGCTAGAAAGTCTACACCAGTGGGGTGAAGGAGCTGTGCAGTGGGTTGAGGGTTCTACACTGGAGCCAAGAAGTCAGGCTCAAAATAAGGAGCGGGGCTGCCCTAAAAATGTACCACAGCCATCCTCAGAGGCAACAAGGTCCCGAGCTCCTCCGACAATGAGAACAGTTGAGTACAGGTCAGGAAGCCCAGCGTGACAAGTTTCTCTAGTGCACATCTTCTCCTCCAGAGCCAGGAAGTGGTGCACAATGTGAGGAGCAGAGCTTCCCCAAGGTGAACCACAACCACTCTCATTGATGAGGTCCAGAGCTCCTCTGATGATAATGGCTGAATCCACATTGTGGAAGCCAGCATGACAAGCACCTCCAGGAGAACCATTGGCTTGAAACAGCAACTCTTAGAAGAACCCACAATGTGTCACTCTTTTTCTCCACATCTCTTTTTGTGCTGGCAACTTTCCTCAGGTGGGCCATCTATACTCAGCACCATGCTGATGTAATTCAGCTGGTGTTAAGTTGACCACCAGTTTTTAATCCATAACACTTTTCAATCTCCTTTTTCAGAGTAATATAGTTCTCAATGTAGAGGTCTTTTACATCCTTCATTAGATTGATTCCTAGGTATTTCATTTTTGGAGGGTGCTATTGTGAAAGGTGTTGTTTCCCTAATTTCTCTCTCAGTGAGTTGGTTATACATGACCAGGAAGGTCATTGATGTTTGAGAGTTGATTTTGCATCCAACTACCATATGAAATTTGCTCACTAAATCTAGCACTATTTTAGTAGAGTTTTGGGGGTTCCCTATGTGGAGCACCAAGTCATCTGAAAAGAATTATAATTTAACTTCTTACTTTCCTACCATTATTCCTTCTGTTTCTTTCTCTTATCTAATTGCCCTGTAAATGTTTCCAGAACAATATTGAATAAGAGTGGTGATGGTGGACATCCTTGTCTTGTTCTTGATTTTACAGTTCTTGAATTTTCAATTTTTGACCATTTGTAATAGTGTTGGCTGTTGGTTTGTCATAGTTGGTTTTTATCACACTGAGAAAAAGACCATCTATTTCAAATTTCTGTATGCTTTTTTTTGTCACAAGTGAGAGTTAGGCCTTCTCAAATGTTTTCTCTGCATCAATGATCATATGATCTTTGTCTGTTAATACAGTGTTGTAAATTTATTTGCATGTGTTGAACCATCCCTGCATCCTTTGGATGAATCCTACTTGGACATGATGTATAATCTTCTTGATGATTTGCTGCATTCTGTTTGCCATTATCTTAGGATTTTTGCATCTATGTTTATTAGATGGTCTGGCCTGTAGTTCTCTTTTTTGGTTAGCTCCTTCTTTGATTTTGTTATTAGGGTAATGCTTGCTTCCAGAAATGAATTTGGGAGTATTGTTGTTTACCTTTCAATTTCACCAAAGAGTCTGAGAAGTGGCAGTATTAGGTAGTCTCTAAATTTCTTATAGAATTCAGCAGTGTATGCATCAGGGCTTATATTTTTCTTTGTTCATAGATTTTTAATTGTATTTTCACCTTCATTGACTGATATCAACTTTTTTAGAATTTTAGTTTTGGTAATTCATATGCATCTAGGAGTTTGTCCATTTCTTCTGGTTTTCCATCTTATTAGAATACAGGTATGGATACATGTTTTGCAGTTATAAGTTTCAAATATCGGAATAGTTTAGGGCCAACTAAAAAGCTTTAGAAATCTTACTTTAGACTTCCAGGAAGGTGATGTAGTTGTAAGTAGCAAAGAAAGAGCCTTTCCGAGTATTGCCATCCAGACACAGGAATATAATAACATGAGGAAGAGAACAAGAAGGGAAATGGGTCCCCTACAACCAGGAAGAATCTGAAGCAAGACTTGAAGCCCATTAGGAGAGCAAAGAGAGAAACTTCACTGAAGAACAGGGAGGTAGCCTGAGGTGCTTTCTCCATAAGTCAGGACTCACTGCATGGGAGAGGTGGTTCAAACCTGCAGATGCAGAATGACTTCTAACAACACTAAAGACCTCCATGGAGACATGCAGTAGTGGAAAGTAACAAAGGACATGGAGGACTCCATTAACTGTGGTGAGTACTGTGGGACTGGACATCCTGTGGGACAGAGGGGTTGGCCTAGAGCCAACTTGGAGAGGGGCCAACTGAGCTTAGAATTCAGAATAACTGCTGGCTCCATCTAGTGGCCCCCAACTGAGCTCAAGCCCACTGAAGGTTCACTGATAGTTGCTGGCTGAACAGGTCTGGTCCCAGCCTCAAGGCCAGAAACCCGCCTGAACTTCAGAGGAAACAAATGTGCAGGCTCACTGAGATTATCTACTACCCTGGCATCAAGCTACTGCTGGCTTTCTGGGATAAAGCAACACAAATTTGGACTCTGTCTCCATATGTTGTCTACCAGTGACAGCAGAGACAAACTTAGAAATGGGCATTTTCTCTCTCTCTCTCTGTCTCTTTCTCTCTCACTCTCTTTCTGTTTTTCTCTATTATTTGATCTTGTTTTTATATACATGTGAACATGGTTTCTAGTTTCTTTGTGATTATTGTTCTATTCTTCCTTCTCTCTGTTCCTCCTGTGTTTGGCATCAGTTTCCCAGTGTCTGTGTGACCACCTTTTGTCCTCCAACCTTGATTCTAATCTCCTCCTCTTCTTCTATTTCTCTATTTTCCCCTAACTCCTTTTAAATTGTCTTCCCTATGGGAAAAATTGACATATAGAGAGCTTATTTACTGCATACGATTTTCAGATTTGTTCTAGATTTTGTTATATATGAATATAGTTCATATTGTTAAAAGTGGCAAATTAATAGTTACCTCAGTTTGTCACTTCTTAGGATTGTTTGATGCTATCGTTATTGCTGATTTTATTTTTTTAGTCAAAGTGACAGAATGATTCTGCCTGCTGTTCTCCTTGGTTTTCCAAGACTGAGATTGCCTAAAGATCATAGAAAATACTGTGGGCTAGAGTCAGAGAACCAAGGGCTTGGCCAAGGAGGGAGCAACTACTCATCTCCAATAAATCGAAGGGTTAGGATCTTGCAGCAGACATAAGACCTGAAAGCCAGTTATACCTGGAAGATGCTTCTGAGAAGTAGCCATTTCCTAAGGGTTCTAAATACTAGCAATAAAGCAATTCACTGTAGGCAATTCACAAGCACCAACCCAGAAATTAGATTAAAAAATAGAAAATGAAGCCAGGCGTGGTGGTGCATGCCTTTAATCCCAGCACTTGGGAGACTGAGGTAGGAGGAGCATTGTGAGTTCGAGGCCAGCTTGGGCTACAACGTGAGCGCAAGGCCGGCCTGAGCTACACAGTGCAACCCTGCCTCAAAAAACCAGGGCTGGGAGTTTGGCTGAGTTGCTTATGTGCCTGGCAGGCAGGCACAAGGTTGTGAGTTCAATCCCTGGTGCTGAAAAAAAAAAAAAAGAAAAGAAAATGAGAAAACACTTAAATAGGATGCAACCCCAAACACCCAGTTCACCAAAGGCAAATCCAGGGGGCAGTGAGGTGGGACAATCTGACAGCCACCGTCTGGCCTCTCTGAAGTGGTAACAACAGAACAAATGAATGAGACTCTAGAAAAAATTAAATCAGAAATAATTTCTT
Source organism: Dasyprocta punctata (assembly GCA_004363535.1). NCBI lineage: Eukaryota > Metazoa > Chordata > Mammalia > Rodentia > Dasyproctidae > Dasyprocta > Dasyprocta punctata. The sequence continues at coordinate 9,196 of RJWM01039912.1, forward strand.
AGACAACTACCAAGAGTATGCCCAAAATGAAAACCATGCATAGTGACTCTAGACCAGACATACATTAAAAAATATAGAAGCTCAGGAAACTGATGGAAATCATGAATGCCCAACACAGAAAGGAAATGGAATTCATAAAACAGATTGAAGCAGACATCCAGGAGACCAAAAATTCCACTGAAAGTGTTCTCAGTAGTATGAGCCAATGTGAGGACAGAACCTCAGATATAGAAAACAGGCTTATGGTTAGCAATCATGTAAAGAAAGATTTATTAAAAATAGCAAGGGACCACAAGAAATCATTCCAGCAGCTGCTACATGATGCAAAGGAGAATGACATAAGATTGCTCATAGTCAATGAAAAAGGAGATAAAACATGATATACAAAAACCTGTTCACAGACATCATGGGAGAAAATTTCTCTGGTAGGGAAAAAGAATTTGACACACAGAAAAGTGAGGCGTATAGACCTCTAATTAACCATGATCCAAAGAACAATCTTAAATCTTATTTTATTCTTAATTGCCATAGAACAAATTATACATATTTATGGGATTCATTGTAATATTTAAACAACCTATTCAATGTATAATGATCACAGCAGGAAAATTAGCATATCCATCAATCAGACGTTACCTTTTCTTTATGATGATAATATTCTAAATTTTTCTAGCAATTTAAAAATATACAATAAGTTATTGTTACTATTCACCCTACTAAAAGGTTTTTATATATGCAGATTTTTGATTCTCACCTCTTAACTTTCAACCACCCACCCAGAGATGTTGTTTCAATGGGAGGGTTGAGTTTAGAAATCTGCATGCTAATAGGGAACCACAGAGGAGTCCACTGATGGTGAAGAGGCTTGAGACTCACATAACAATGATTTGATTTGTCTGCTATGAAATGTTATTTAATTATTCTTTTTATTTGAAAAATAAATTCTGTACCTTTGCATACTTCTGTGAATTCTACATTCTGGATCATCTTGTTCTGAAGTACAATCCTATACAGAAATGATAATATTCCTATAATTATACTGCCATTTTCATCTCACTTGGTAATTTATAAACTAATTTGTTCATCAAATATTTACTGAATGCCTATGTAGCACCACGTTTTGTGGTAATTGCTGGAAGTTCAGAAAAGAATTGTATATCGCCCCTGCCAAGAAGCACAAACACCTGAAGATAACAGGCACACATCAGGAAGCAGGTGCAAGGTGATGTTCCTGGTACTGTGACTACAAGGAAAGATGGCATAAAAGAGAGAGGTTGATTTTGTCACAGGAGGGAGAGGACAGGCATATATCAAGAAAGACCACTTAACTTTCTCATGATAATGATAATTAAGAAAGAAATAATATAAATTATTGTCATTTATAGCAGTGGTGGTAGTGGTAATGATAATACTTCCGTTTTTCTTTTTTTTAGTTTTCTTCACTTTCATTTTTCTTGTGGCAAAAGTACAGCAAATATCTATCATTGTCTTACAATGTACAGGGCCCTACGTAAGTATTTTATAAACAATTTGTTTTTAAAATGTATTATAAAATTAATGGGTCCATGGTAAGAATAATGTTTTGTTAATCAGGATTTAGAATAATGCATAAAGAAAAGGTACTTCTTTGTTTATTGTCCAATCATTGCACATGAAGGTTCTTCATAGTGTCTGGGTATCATTGTTTTGATTTTAAGTAGAGAAGGTATCTGTCTATATTATTTGTTGTTTCAAATGTGCCATTATGGCTAGAGCTCATATTCCATATTGCAAAAAAATCAAATTTTTCATAATGCCATGACTCTTTAGAACCCGCTTATATTGCAACAATGGAGATTTTCTTCCATTTGCATTTCCCTAATAACATTAACATCCAACTACCATTTATAACATTACTCATGATAGCAGCGTCTTTTAAGCCACCCATGGATACTGGCTTCCAGTGACTAACATTGATGTTATGCTTTGTCAGTGATGACCAAAAGTATACATTTTACTGAAACTATCAGGAAAATACAAATGATAATTTGCTTTCTTGTCATGCTATGTTAAGTTTAGCATGTCAAACATAAAGTAGAATAATACATCATTCAATGTTGGCTTCTCTTGGACTCTGTAGGCCATAGTTAATGCATTCTTAAAAGGTGATCTCACCATGCATTGTCCCAGCCCTCAGGAGGCTGAGGCAGAAGGATCACTATGAATTAGAGGGTATCCTGGGGTATTCTGAGTTCCTGGCCAGTCTGAACTGCAGAGCAAGACCCTATCTCAAAAAAAAATGTGATCTTGATTCTTCTGATGTTGTTCACACACATATTTCTCATATGCAGACTGCAACATGAAGGAAATAGGGCAGAATAATAAATGTTTAACTTTCTTCCAGCATGACTTAAAAATAGCCTTGGGTCACTATATTAATTAGGAGAAAGAGAAACTTCCATTGGAAGTACTCAGTGATGTTGCAGAACAATGGTAACGGAGGATATTAAAGGAGGTAGGCCCACCTCCTGGGGTCAGATGTGGTCTGCAATGGGGTTGAATAAGTATCCTGTGTGGCACTGACTGAGGGTGCACAGATAATGTATAACTCTACCTTGACAACTTCAAGGGTGGTGGATTAAAGGTGGTGCCACTGTTGATGTGTGTGTGTGTGTGTGTGTGTGTGTGTGTGATCACTGATTCACAGTTCTACACACATAAAGTCCAGTTGCTTGCCTGCTATCCAGTGTGATAATCACCTCAAATCAGTAAGTTAGTCCCAATCGGGCAGCTCAATTTTATTCTGCCCTATGAAAGAAAAATCACATTGGCTAGTTGGGTGATGTGCTCACCAAACTGTACTCCTGAAGATGGAATTAGGCCCTGTAATGTCTATCCAGGTATAAATCTCAGAGTACCTTGGAACATTTGATTGACCCCACAGAAAGAATGATTGCACATTGCTCTGGGAAGAAGTGCAGACAGAGGGAGCCGACAGAGGATGCTGCAGGGCTGCTGCGGAGGTGTCCCCTGCTCCTGACCACCGCTCCCAGGGACAAATGTATGACTTGTCCACAATGGTGTACATAAAGGAAGACAGATTGGAGAAACTCACACAGGTTGAAATCATTTCCAAGACAAAGCAAGAAATCCAAGGACTGGAGACTCTGAAGAATGAGCACAGATCTTACAGAGTCTGCTGGAGATGCTGAAGTGCTTGAAGAAGGATGATGAGAGCAACCTGGTGGAGGAGAAGTCCAACATGATCCAGAAGTCTCTGGAGATACTGGAGCAAGGCACAGGGGATGAAAGCTCTATCAAATCACCGGAACGAGCCAGGGATTTAGCTCAGCGGCACCAGTGCCCGAGAAAATGCTGGGCAAGGACCATCCTACAGTGACAGCAACTTAGAACAACCTCACTGCCCTCAATAATAAATGAGAGAGGTATAAAGAGGCCAAGCCACTGTGCAAGAGAGCCCTGAAGATCAGAGAAAAGGTCCTGGGTAAGGATCACTCTTACGTTGCCAAGCAGCTGAGTAATTTGGCCTTACTGTGCCAGAACCAGGGCAAGTGTGAAGAGGTGGAATAGTACTACCAAAGGGCGTTGGAGATATACCAGACAAAACCGGGCCGTGAGCACCACAACATGGCTGAGACCTAGAACAGCCTGGTATCCTGCTATCTGAAACAAGGAAGTCGAATCAAGCAGAAATACTATAGAAAGAGATTCTTACCCGGGCACATGAATGGGAGTTTGGTTCTGTGGATGATGAAAATAAGCCTGCAAAGTGGATAGCCCAACTGTCAAAACCACTTTGAAAAACCTTGGAGCACTTTACCGACATCAGGGGAAATTTGAAGCTGCAGAAACATTAGAAGAAGCCGCCATGAAGTCACGTAAGCAGGGTCTTGACACTGTTCACACGCAGAGAGTGGCTGAAGGACTCAACGGCCGCGAGAGCCCGGAGAGGTGGCAGAGCCGGGAGAACCTCAGCTGGGAAGTGCTCAGGTATGAGAGCAGCGCTCCCGGAGGGGAGGAAGTGAGCACAAGCCTAGAGTGGAACCGTGGGCCCTAGGAACTCAGCAGAGCTGTGCCTCTGGAACTGGCCATTCCTTCAGGTGCTGCTGTCCTTTTCGGGGTTTCTGATTTCTCTATATGTGTAGATTTGCCAGACCTGTACTTAGTAATTTGCACTGTATTAATAAACCCCACTTACTGTGTAAAAGAAAAAAGAAAAAAATGCAGCCAGAGATCTACACATATTTTGGTCTGACACTGAGGTTCTCTGTACTGACTGCACTAAGGACCTCAGGAGATTCCAGACTCTGGAGTGGGACTGTGAGTACTTGCAGGAACCACTGCAAAGCTTTGGGTCCACTGAGGCACAGAGTTCAGACCAGGCAGGGGAACCTTTCCCCGACCTAGTGGTGGTGTCTATCAACATTATCATTGTTACTTTACAAACAAAAAAATCTGAGGGTCAATAAATGAAAAGATTAGTTTGAGATTATAAGAATGGGGGAATAATGAGCTGAAATCAAGGGTTCAAAGTTCTAATTATATGTTTTTCCCAGCAAATGACCAATAATTTAATATGAGTTCAGTCATGCCAAATTTGAAGGAAAATCTATTAGAATTTAAAAAGTCTAATGGCGTACCATAATCCAAAGCCAAACTAATATGAACTTTTCTTTATTTGTTATCTCAGACTATGTGAGAGTATGTCCATTTAAAGACAAAGATCTTAGTGATTCTTGAAAACTATTTTAAAGTCTGTGCAGCCTCTCATCTTACAATATCCCTGAGAGTTAAGTAGAGCAATCCTTCACACCTGCTCATATCAGCAGGAGGACATGCAGTGGAAAGATTATTTTTTAACTGTTTGACTCAGGCCTTCGCACTTTCACTTGCGAATCTGGGATTCTAATGTGTCAATTGACTCTCAAACCTCATCGCTTCCCTAATTCACATTGACTATTTAAATCTAATCCAATGTTTCTCCCTCAGCATTTTTCAGGTTTAACCATCACTGATTACCATTCTTATAGTTTCTTCTATTTTCAACTCACATCCTGTTCATAGTGAGTTGCTATGGAGACATGACATATTATTGGTCTCTCTGTAGGACAGTGACCTGGCATATTTAAAAATGTTCTGAGTTTCTTAGCAACTCAGCCAACATTATCCATCTTTGTGTCTGTGATCTGTTCTTTTGCTGCAGCAAATGAAACCTGCATTGAGAGTTAGTTTAGAGGGGTGGTAATGGAGTTGTTACAGGAAGTAAAGATTAAATGCATCAGAGATGACAAATGCCTGTCACCCTTCTGCTAAAGCACATTGAAAATGACTTGGCCATGATGGAATGGAAAATCTGGGGATTTAGAACCTCTAAAACTTCAATTATACCCCTTCTTTTGCCATTCCAATGCTGAATATTACTAAGTCCCCCTTATCCTCAGTTTCCTCATATCTAAAATAGAAATTCACAAGCTTAATTTTATCAGAGCCAATTATGTATGTAAAAAATGTCTGTACCTGATAAACCTTTAAATTACTGGTTTTAGCTCTGATTTAAGGGCTAATTCATTATTTCAAACTAAAAATATTTTGTGCAGAGATCAATGCTAGGCACCAAGGGGAGAAACAAAGATGCAATGCCCGCCACTGGAGATCTCGGCTTCCCAGCAGGAGATGAGAGCTACATCAATCAGCTGTTTAGTTCCAGGGATATGGGCAGATATCGTGCTAGTAAGTATTCAGCCCACAGGGAGCTCTATGGGACTTTCAAAGAGAAGAGTGTTATAGTGCGTTGAGAAAACCAGAAGGGAAACCAGAAATGTTCACACAACTCAGAGAGGCATCAAAGACCCTCTGTGCGCTGGTTGTTCCTTCCTTACACATCTTTATTTCATTGTACTACTGGTCATTCCTACCCATACAGGCATACAATAGAGATTAAATGCCCAGAATTTGAACCCAAGTGTAAGATTCAATCCTTCTTCCAGTACTTAATTGGTCCTCTGGTTTATGGCTTTAGTTTTCCTGTCTGGGTGATGGATATAATAATAAAACCTACTTCACACTGTTGAGTAAAGTATAGATCACTACCTGGAATGAAGTACGTATTATAAGATGTCAGCTCTCATTATTAATAAGCAATTTTCTTTAAGTACATTTTGTTCCTGGCCTTTCTGCCTTTGAATCCATTTTTCCTCCCCACTGGACACCTATTTTGCCTTTGTTTGTGTAGTAATAGTATTTATTTCATTCTTAGTACCTCTTCTGAGAAGACTTTGCTGATCTTATCTCCTTTTTAAACCCTTTCTGGAGGATTTTCCCTTTCAGTATTCTCTCTCTCTCTCTCTCTCTCTCGCTCTCTCCCTTACTCTCTCTTTCTCTCTCTTTCTTTCCCTCTCCCTCCCCCTCTCCCCATATCCCTATTCTTGCACATTTCTCTAAGTTGATCAACTTGCATCACAGTCATATATATATATATATATATATATATATATATATACACTGTGTTTTATAAACTACCAAGTCCTAGCTATGTGTGTCCCTCCAGTATCTAAAACTGTGAGATAGATGCTTGTGGGCTGATGGGTAGATGAAAACAGGAAAAAAAAAA
>RJWM01039913.1:0-15813 GCA_004363535.1 Dasyprocta punctata
CCCAGGGCCTCAGGGCTCTCCAGGGGCAGGCAGGGAGTTCCAGTGTCAGGTCAGGACTCAGATGGGGATGTCACTTAGTGTGCAACGGCCATGTCAAAGGGTCACCCACTAGTTACAAAAGCCAGCTGTCCCCAGGTAGTTGTTAGAAGGACTGGGGGAGCAATTTCCACCACCGTGAATATCATCTGGTTTGCACACACGGGTGTTGGAATGCATTATTTTGCATTTATGCATTGATTAATGCATTCATGTATAGTGCCATGGCTGTCGATAAACACATTGCTGATCGTGCCTGGGGAAAGGTGGCGGGGGGCAGACTAGAGATAAAGGAGGTTGGGGACACTACTTGTGACAATGAGCACCACGGAGGAAGACAGAGAGGAGCTCTGTCCTTGCTGGTAGTTGGGGGGGCACAAATTCATAAGGATTCCCTTCTGCTTATCGTGCACTTCCCAGCCCAATGTCCTGGGTAGCTTGTGATTTCTTTCTTTCTTTCCTCTTCATCTTTGTCTTCGTCTTCATCTTCATCTTAGTCTTCGTCTTCATCGTCTTCTCTGAGACAGGGTCTTGCTATGTAGCTCAGGCTAGCTTTGAACTCACTATATAGCCCAGGATGATCTTGAACTCTCAGCCATCCTCCTGCCTCAGCCTCCTGAGCACTCCAATTACAGGTGTGGGCATAGGCAGCAAGACCTCTGGAATGAGAAGAGCTTTCCTGGAGGGAAAGACCCTGCTAGGAGCACCCACCACAGCAGGTGTTGAATCACAGTTGGGACCCGGGCTTCAGGAGGAGGAGGAACCAGGGCTTCCCCCTCAGGCAGGGGTCTGGCCTCACCGCTGCTCGGATAGGAGCCCATGCGTTCAGATCAGGGCAAGTTACCCACCAGGGGACATTTGGCAATGCCTGGAAATACTTTTGGTTACATCACTGTGGGTGGGGAGGGCCACTGCTCATGGCACTCGGCGGGTAGAGGCCAGGGCTGCTGCTGAATGTCCTGTAGCACACAGGACAGCCCCCTGCACAGAGTCCCCTGGCTCCAAGACCCCAGGGCCATGACTGGGAAGCTCTGCTTCAGATCACTGTGGGGATTAGACAAGGACCTCAGAAGCTGGCATACTTTAAAGTCAGAGAACCTGAGGTCCAGGGAGAGCAGGAACCTTGGCTAGGACCACATGGTGAATCCAGGGCAGAACCAAGACCAGGGCCCCACAGGCTCCTCATCCAGTGCACATAAGGCTGAGCCAGTTACCCGATCCACTTCCGACCCTCCTGATCTCTGCTAGTCCTTTGCCCATGTAGACAGCAATGCACAGTCTAGCCAAGGGTTAAGCCAGCACGGAGCCCATGCAGTCCTGTGTCAGTGTAGACACAGTTGTTGCTTGCTGTGTGGCCACACATTGGGAATACTTTTCTTTCTTTGATTATGCCACCAACATCTGAACTGGACCCAAACCAGAATTGCCGTCTCATCTCAGAGCCACAAAGTCAAGCAGGCTTCCGTGGGCATCGTTCTGAGGGTCCAAGGCAGTGATCCCTGGCCAGGTTTCTGTTCTTAACCTAGGGTCCTTTCTGCCTGAGGCCTGGGGCATAGTTGATGGGTGAAATTTACAGCTTCTTTTGGACCAAACAGTTCAATGAAAGATCTTTCATTCCTGGATCCTTACAGATGGGGGTGCAAGGAAGGGCTCCCAGATGGGGCTCCACCTAGCCATTGCCCACGGTACCTCTTTGGAGGCCTAGAGCCAGAGTGCCAGGCCTGGGTTGGGAGCCAAAACTGATCGGAGAGGAAGTTTCTTACTTTACACATGCTACATGGGAAACTGGCTGGCTCCTCCTCCCTGGAATCTGGTGCAAAGCAAGGTGCTGGGGTGGGTGCCTGACATCTGTGCATCCACACCAGCCATGCTGGGGAGACAGCAGCTGCGGGCGCCGGGCCCTTTAGGCCATGGGAGCATGCGGGTCTCCACGGCTTCTCCATGCCCTGGTGGAGAAGCAGCCACATGCGACAGCTTCTGAGGGGGACACTGCGGTGGGAGGAACGTAAGTCACTTGGTGTCCCCAGGGTGGTGGTGGAGAGGGTGGGGACAGAGAGGCTGAGCCTGGGGTGGCACATGGATTCTTTTTCTTTTGAAATAATTATAGACTCATGAGAAGTTGCAAAAATAGTACAAAGCTGTCCTGTGTGTGTTTCACCCGGCTTCCCCCACGGGTGGCATCTTACATAATCCCAGGGCATCTCCCAAACCAGGGCATTGTCTGTCACAATATACTGTAATTAACTCCGCTGCAGACTTTTCTTGGATTTCTCTGGTTTTTACATGCATTCATGTGGTTTCGCTTTTTTTACGTCTCTGTGTACAGTTCCGTGACATTTTACCCCATGTATATAAATCACTGTGACCACCACTCTGCCTGAGATGCGGACGGCCCCGCCAGGAGGAAGGATGGCCTGGTGCTTCCCCATGGAGTCGCCCCGCCCTCCACGAGCCAATCCCTGGAACCGCTTGTCTCCTCCCTGCCGCTGTAATTTGGTCGCATCGCTCACGTGATGCACCACCCTTGGACATTGGAGAATGAGCCCTTGTGATCCGTACAGGTTGGGGCACTGACTGACAGTCTGTCCTTTGTTATTACTGAGCAGTGGCCCATGGAACAGATATACCACAGCTGGAGCCGATTCTTTCAGAACGCTCGACACTGCTCAGTGGGATCAGGGATGACACCCAGCTTTGTCCCATGAGCAGGAGAAACACCCCACTGGGTGCCGTGTGGCAGTGCTGCCTGCATGCAGTAATTCAGCGCACCTACACGGTACCTGCTGTGCGGTGAGGGCCACACAAACATGAACACGCTAGGCTACCCTGGGCTCCGTGAGCACAGGGCTGAGTGGAGGAGACGGACATCTAACGAATCTGAACCTGTCACGAAGGCTGTGAGGACAAAGAGCAGGGTTCTGGGAATGGATGCAGCTGTGGATGTTTTGGTTGCTACCAGAAGTAAACAAGAGAGGGTGAGGTGTTAGCTTTTGGTGAAGGGGAGGCAAATGGAGTGCCAGGCCCAGGAACAGCATGTGCAAAGGCCCCAAGGCTGGCACGGACACGTGTCTTGGAAGGATGCACAGGAAGCACAGGGTCTGAGGCAGGGCCTGCCAGGGTGACCAGGAGGGTGCTCGGGTGCCATGGGAGGAGCATTCGATCTTCAAGGCATGGGAAGCCCCTGGGGTATCTTAAGCCAGGGAAGGGCATTTTCTGGTTTGTGTTTTATAAAGATCAAACCTGCTGGCAAGGCATGGGTACTGTGGTGGCCTCATCTAAGGTCTTGGTGCTGGAAGATTGGGCAGTGGGAGGGCTGGCACCCAGGAAGTGGGGCGGACATGAGCGGAGGGTGTGGGTGGGGGCGTGAGGACCCTGCACGACATCACATGGGTGGCGCTGCACACACAGCTGCTACAGGGGCTCCCAAGTCACTCTCATCCTCTTCTCTTCTCCCGCGGGTGCGGGCTGGGGCCTCCTTTAGCTTTGCCTTGCCAGCCTCGAGCAAGACGCCTGCCGCGGAGTCCGGTTCCTGGGAGCCTTGGGTGTCTTCCCTTCTCCCGAACTTCCTTGAGTCTCCCTTCCAGAGCAGCGCATAGGGCGGGGTGGCAGAGGGGATGCTCTGTGAGGATTTGGGGTGGCCAGGCAGGACTCTGGGGACAGGTTGGACAGGGTGTAGCGGAGGCTGGCAGTCCGCGCTAGGGCAGCCGTTGGGGTGCTTGGGTTTGTTAGAACTGGGGTGTGGAATGCGAGCCTATCATTTGCCTTTTCGGGTTTGTGGTTTATGCTACATGGGCTTCAGAGCTTTAAAAAGCACATCCTCTGGAAGAGGAGGAGGAAAGGCGACTTCGCCGGTCTCAGTGACAGAGACTTCCCTCATCTTCATCCGAGATGGATGCTTTCTCTTCCCCTCCCACTTTTCCCCACTTTTGAAGGCAGGCTGCACCTTTCGTCGGCGTGACCTTTGGCACCGTGGGTTCTTTGTGCCAATTCTTGCTCCAAAAGCCGTTGTTAAATCTCTCGGTTGCCGTTGCCTTGTCCCGAGGAGATCTGGCTGTTCAGGTTTCCACCCGGCCCTTCACTGATGCTGGGTGAGCCCCACAGATCCTGTCTGAAGGTTTTTGGGGTCCCCTGGGGTGTCTCTTGGCTGTCCAAAGCTCCCGAATATAGATGGAGCTATTTTATTTATTATTTGGTAACATACAACTTCCTCAGTGGGGCCTCTTGGGAAGTTATTCCAGGCGAATTTAGTGACATTTGCTACACATCAGACTTCACCTCTGACAACGCAAACCACTGGATGAGAACTCACGTCAGTAGCTCTGCTTCTGTGCCACGGGAGGGACACGGAGCAGGCTGTATCGCAAGGCAAGTGGCCACAAGAAAACGGTGTCCTCATGGCCTCGCCCTTCTGCAGCGTCCCGGCCGTGTCTGTGAGTGGTGGCTGGTCCGGCTGTTGTCAGAGGGAGAGGTGGCATAGTCCCCAGGAGGGAGGAGCCCTTTGGACTCTGGATGCAGAGGGTTTGGAAACCCTGCCTGGCTGCCCAGACCAGCACTGTTGGATGCCCCCTGTGACCACAAGCTGCAGCGTGGACAGGCTCTCTTGATCTTAGGTCAGTGTTGGGGCCACACGGGGCCCGCCCCTCCTTTATCCCAAGAACAGCCCTTCAGGGAGCTGAGCAGCAGTGTGAGAGGGTGACAGTGTCTGCGTTCCAGCCTCCCTGTGTCCTCATCTGTGTCATGCACATGAACCCAGGGCCCTTGTCATGTTGTGGCAGTGATCAGAGGAGGTGACACAGGGTGCTACTGGGTGCCCAGCACTGGGGACCCCCCAGGACGCAGAGGGTCTGAATATTATGAGGTCCTCTTTGGTGCACCATAAGTTGGCCTGTGTCGACACAGGGCTGGGCACCCTCTACCTGGCTGGGCTGTGGCCACTTGTAGGGACCCAAATCCTGTGTCACAGAGGCTTGCAGACCATGGAGCCTGCAGCCTGGTGTCTGAGAAGGTGGCTTAGGGCAATGAGATACAGGTCAAAGTGGATATAAAGTGGGGGGTGGTCCCCAGCATCCCCCCAGCCCCTTGGAGGCTTGCCACATGTCCCAGCCATACGCCCTCCCAGGAACCACACCATGGGCACACTCCCTGTTCCGAGACTGCCCAGGGGGCTGAAGGCTCCTGGACCCCAGCCCCAGCTTGGACCAAATTCCTTCTCTAGAATGTTTGTTTGATTTTTCCTCTGCGCCGTAAACACTCACAGAGCCCAAGGACACTGAAGGCGCCATTTAAAGAGAAACAAAGAAGCTGGAACCTCAGGGGAAGGGAAGAGCCGGGCTCAGGAGTGCAGCAGTGGCGGGCTGGAGCCCTGACGGACTGGAGCCCGAGAGCCCTAGCTCTGCCCAGGGTCCTCTTCCAGTCGGGCAGCAAACCGGGGCCCCTCCTGGGTTCTGTCCTGGAAGACGGAGGATGGTGCTGGGCAGGTGGAGCTGCCCTGAACAGGGCCCTGGGAGCTTGTGCCCTGGACGCAGTGCGGACTCCTGGTTGGCTTAACAAGGGGGCATTTGAATGGCTCATCGGTCCCCATGATGCTCCATGTCTTGTCCTCCCTCCCAGGGCCTGCTGGACGCTGTGCAGAGAGGCCAGGGTGGCAGGAGCACTCGGCTTCTGGCAGAGGCTGGCCTTTGGGTCGTAGATGAGTAAGGAAGACCCGCCCCCGTCCCCGATGTGAGTGGGCACCGTCCAGCCCAGAGGGAAGGCAGGGCCATTACACTGCAAGCTCTCCTGGGCCTTTGCAGCTTGCAGACTACAAATGTGGGGGCTTCCGGCTGACACAGAAATCAAAACAGCTCCGTGGCTGAGAAGAAAGTTTTAGTGGCACAGCTAGATGACCAAGCCAGCCCAACCCTCCCTTATTCAAAGTCTAATCCAAAACAAAAGAAGTCACAGCTCCAAAGGACAGGGAGGACTGTGGCTGAGGAGCTGGGGTTGAAGTCAACCCTCAGGCAGGACCCTTAAGGACTGCATGAGAGCCACTCTACCTGTGCTGTCTCCAGGGGACAGTGAGGCTGGGCGACAGCACACCTGCTTGCAACATGGCTTCTGAATGTTCAAAGCCCATGGTTGAGGCCAACTGCTCAGAAGAAAAGCTTCCTTTCAAGCTATCCCTGCACACTGTCAAGGTACTCGCTCATCCAAGAGCCCAGATGGAGATGAACGAGATTAATGTTTTTTCATGTTATGTTCACAGCATCCATTCTACAGGTCATGTATCATGGAGTAACTTGGACTTTCAAATCTTAAGAAATCCATTGTATAAGCTGCTGCACGAAGCAATTACTCTGATGAACCCAGGCCAAGCAAAGCGAGACCTTTCTGGGAAGAATTCACTCCCCTAGATGCCATCAAGACATTTGGGGGGAAGGACAAAATGTTTTTGTTAACAGGCACTTGGAGAAGTGGATTCCATCCCTCAAGGGTGATTCTAAAATTTCAAAATGTCAGTGGCAGAAGGAATATCAGGTGTGAGGTGAGGGAAAGCAGGAGAACAAGGGGAGGCGGGGCCTGAAGATGTAGCTGAATTACTGCCACTGGTGCCAGCTCTCGATTGAACTTCAATTGTATGGACAGGCAAAGAGGAAGGTCTCTGGAGATGGGGCCACTCTGGGTAAAGATGCCACGGACATTGTGGAAATGACAACAGCGGTGTCCCCTCTCTCATGATCTTGGTTGATAAAGCATGGCAGGATTTGGTAGGACTGACTCCAGTTTTGGAAGAAATTGTACCATGGGCAAAAATGCTATCTGAGCCCTTCCTATGCTGCAGAGAAATCCTGCTTTTTTAATGTATTGTTATCTATTTTTTTATTTTAAAGAGGATATAACAGAATAAAAGCAATCAAAACAAACCAGTGTAAGAGATACAGGACTTCAAAACATTATGAAATCAACAGTAGTTACCATAATGCCCCTTGATGTCTTCAAAACAGCTGCAGATAACTTTGGACAGAGTATGAATCAAACAGAACAGAATAGAATAGAAACAATAAAAGCAAAACAATGAACGTGATAAAGGACTTCAAAACAAGACAATAGTAAATCCAAAATGGCTACCATAATTTATCTTGCTATCCTTGAAATAACTTCTCCTGCCATGGGATTTAACACAATCAAACAAAACAAAAGAGAATAAAACCCAACCCAACAAAACAATGGAAATGATGTAGGACCTCAAAACAAGACCATAGCGAATCAACAATGGCTGCACCCCTCAGAAGGAGACCCCCCCCAGATGACACATTGCTTAGCAATATCCTCTGAACCTATGGTCAGACCACTGGCCCTAGACCTGCAATGTTAGTGAAACACCAAAGCACTACAGGCATCCAATTGCATTCCACCTCGATAGCCAACATCACAACCTGTGTTTCTCCAGATAAGCCGGTTGTTTTGCAGGTGAGGGGCATTGGCAATTCTTACCTGCCAGTCCTCACACCAGAAGGGGGTGGGTTCTAGTTGTTCCCAGGCCCCTGGAGGCCCATGCACAGTGACAGTTCCCAGACTGGGCTTGTTTGGTGCTGTGGCCGTTGTTCTCTCTAACCCCAGTCCATGAATGGCCGAGAAATCCTTCTTTACAGGAGTAGCCCATCAACGTGGCCAGCTGCATTGCTCTCTGAAGAAATTGCCAGGCACCTCACTCTTTAGTCACCACTGCCCTGATCAGCTGGCAGCCATCAGAACCGAGCCAAAACCCTCCACCAGCAAAAGGATTGCAGCTTGCTGAAGGCTCAGATGATTGTGAGCATTTTCAAGGAACCAAGTGTTTTTAAAATTAAAGCATGCACATGATATTGCTATTGCACACTTAATAGGTTACAGTCTATTATAGACACAACTTCTCTATAAAAGTCAGATAAACATAACTTCATGAGCTTTGCTTTACTGTGATGTCTGGAACTAATCACACAATGTCTCCAAAGTGCCTGTGCGTATATCCTAGTGCTGCTCGGGGACCTCTGACCCACACAGTGTCCTTCACTGTAAGTGCCACATGTAGAGAGGCAGCTTCCCCCTCTCCGAGTCAGCAACCCTCCTGCAATCACCAGCCTCACTTTCTTTTGGGGACCCGCCATCCTCAGCTATAGGTTTTATCTGGTGCTGATGCTAATTGAGACTCCAGGAAGTGACCCAGAGGGCAGCCTCCTCTTGACCATGGCCAGGGCAGAGTTGGACATGTGACCTGGCTTGGTCCATGGGAGCTCTGCTTTGCCCTTGACTAGATCTTTCCAGAAGGAGGCTATGCCCTCAGTTACGCAGGTGGACTGTAAGTCCAGGGCTGTTGAGGACTCTGACAGCCTGCATGGGGTGGCAGGTCCAGAGAGGGCCATGTTCCTCAGACACCCTGGTGCTCTGGGCTAACCTGTGCCTAGAGGCAGAACCACCTTGGGTGCCCTCCTGGGCCTGACCAATCCTCTT
This sequence comes from Dasyprocta punctata, assembly GCA_004363535.1. Taxonomy (NCBI): domain Eukaryota; kingdom Metazoa; phylum Chordata; class Mammalia; order Rodentia; family Dasyproctidae; genus Dasyprocta; species Dasyprocta punctata. The sequence continues at coordinate 8,506 of RJWM01039913.1, forward strand.
TTTGCCCAAGAAAGTCTGGGTAGGGCTTCCATCCTATGCACCCAAACTTTCCTGCTGCAGGAGGGACTTGGGGGGAGGCGTGGCCTTGACGCACTTGGGGCCTCAGATGCGAAAGCTTGGTTTGAAGACAGTCATGCAGGCTGAGTGGAGAAGCCAGCGCCCCCTACTCCAGCTCCCCACTTCCTCCCAGCAGGCTCCAGGGAGCAGCCCCTGCACAGGTGACTTGGCAGGGGAGCCACAGCCCCTCCGCTTTCCACCTGCCCTGACAGGCGGTAGAGCCAGGCCAGCTCCCACAAGGACAGCCCGCTAGGCTACAGGTGCCCCTCCGGGAGTGACCTGTGCTCAGAAATGTGGGGGAGGAGCCCAGAGAGTGCAGCGCACAGGGCACCTTCTCCATCCCTGGCAGAGGTGCAGGGAGGCTAAGCACGGGACACAGTGTAGGTGGTGAGTGACCTTTGGGTGGGGCTCACGGACAACTCCTGGCTTGACAGAGGCCCAGCCCTGTCACTAAGCCTGCAAGTCATTTGAAGCAAATGAGTTTGATAAAAATATGGACCTCACAATTGCTAAGCAGATTCTACTTCTGTCCAGCCCTGTATCTCCCGGGCTGCTCCTGAAGTCTCCAGTGGAGGTACCGCCCACTCCAGCTGCAGTGGCCCTGGGTCGCTCTGTGGCTCTGTCTGAGGTGTTTCCTCGTCCCCAGGTGACTGTGGCGGGTTTGTCCCTTGTTGCAGGGAATTGTCTCCCAGGATTGTAGTTATTGCCCCCAAGGGGAACAGGTCCCTGGGCCTCCCACAGGGCAATTCTGGGCTGCGTTCCAAGTGTCCCAAGGAGTCCCCCTTGAGGAAGGTCCACCCTCCCCTGGCTCTCTTGTCTCTCTCTACTCCCCAGCCCCCTACTTGTTCTTCTGGGGCCATCTGAATGACTCCCCCATGCCCTGCACACAAGAGGCTGCTTTGGGGAGCCCTAGCACTGTGTCTGACATAGGCAGGGCCTCACCCACATAGGCCACTGGGGTGATCGTCACAACTCCCACTATGTCACTGACATTGTCACCCACCATGGCCCTGCAGGTCTCATCTGCTCTTCAGGACCAAGGCTGCTAAACTCAGCGACAGATTGTGCCCACGTGTCTCCCCACTTCCCCAGTACAGAACCCAGCAGTGATAGTCTGGAATTCAAGCTCCAAATCAGCTGCCCATCCGGGTCCCAGGAACTTGCCGCTGGTCCTGGAACCTGCTGGGGGTTCCACAGCTGCGCTTTCTGCTCTTCTGCCTTTGAACTCTAAGGTAGCAGCTCAAGCACCCACTCTGGAGCAAGGCCAGCGGCGCCCGCCCCTCCCCGGGGGCCTGGCAGTGCCTCCAGCCGGGTTCCAGCAGGAAGATACAGTGACTCGAGGGAGGCAGTTGTTTTCTGGGCCCAGATGGCTGTACCCCCAGCCCCTCCCCCAGCAAGATGTGTGTCCCTCCTGCTCCACGGTCCAGTGATTAAAGCAAACCTATTCAAAGCAACAAGTCGAGCCAAATCAAAGGGAAGGCCAAGAATGCATAAAACCCCAGCAGTTTAAGTTTCATATTGGAATATCAAAGGAATATTGAAATATAGGAATATCAAATACCAATTCATTATTTTTTAGAAAATGTTTTGCATTTACAGACTCAATTTCAATGGGATAAAGGCCACTGTCTGTGAGAGGCTCCCTTATAATGTAAACTTCACTGGTTTCAAAGGAAACAGATTGGAAACCTGGGGTACAGATAGGTTCCTTTTCCATTTTGTGCACAGTTGCAAAGGGACTGAGACCCAGGGAGCCCCAGAGATACTCGCTGGCACATGACCGTCCTGGGGTCCTCCTGAAATGAGATGGAGCCTTCATGGGTCAGCCGGTTGGACCTCTATATCTGTGTGTCTGTCTGTCTCTATCATCTCTAATCTATCTGGAGTTGGCCTTCCTCACCCATGGATTCTGCACTCACAGATTCAACGAACCGCAGATTGAAAATATTTTTAAGAATTGCATCTGCACTGAACACACAGACTTTTCCCCTTGGCGCTATTCCCTAAGCAACACAGAGCAGCAACTATTTCCACAGCGTTTACAGTGTACAACGTATTATCAGTAAGGTAGAAATGACTTGAAGTACATGAGAGAGTGTCTCATAATAAATCAACTCAATCATGAGAAGACAAAGAATTCAACTAAAAACAAAGGACTTAAAAAGGACAACTTTCCAAGGAAGAGACGTGAAAGGCCAATAGCAGGGAAAGTGCTCAGCATCGCTACTCTTCAGAGAACTGCAAGTCTAAAGCAAATGGGGTCCTCACTGTGTCGCACCCAGAAGGGCGGGACCCTCCCCAGACCAAGCTGGCGGGAATGTGGAATGGTGCGATTTCTTTGGAAATGTCTGGCAATTCTTCAAGTGGTTAAACATAGAGTTACCGTGCAACCCAGGAATTCTGCTCCTAGGTCCACGCCCCAGAGAGGTAAAAACGCATGCACAGTCTGACACCTGTATGGGAGTGGTGACAGCTTCATTGTTTCTAACAGCCAATAAAGTGAGTAATAACCTGACGGCCATCCATTCATTCATGAATGAACAAAATGTAGTCTGTCCAAATCATGGAATATTATCAGGCCATGAAAAGGGAATGACACTAATGTATGCCACAGCATGGAGGAGCCTATGCTAACTACGAGCCCATTTGTATAGAGTGTTCAGATTAATCCCACTTATAGGACAGGAAAAAGATTAGTCACTGCCTGCAGCTGGGGCAGGGGAAAGAAATAAGGAAGTTACTGCAAATGTATAGAAAGATTTTTTGAAGGGGTGATGAAAAACTTCTAAAAATGAGACCACGGTAACTAGTGATCATCTTCTCTAGAAGATATTAGGAACCACAGAACTGCACAGTTTGAGAGAATTCTGAATAATATCTCCCTGTTATGACTTATATGCAGATATTCCCCCCCAAAGCCTCATATAGGTGAGGTTTGGGGTAGTGACTGGGTCATGAGTGTGTGGTACTAGATTACAGATGTGTAGTACTAGATTAATCCACTGATGGGTTCAGCACAGTTCTGAGGGTGGAAAATGGGAGTGTGGGTACACGTGGCGCCAACCAATAGGTTTGTAGCTTGAATGGAATAAGAAGGGAAAGGAAGGCTCACTGCTTTACAGCTTCCTGTCTGCCGCAGCATGAACTGTTTCTCTTCTGTCATGCCTCTCTACATGCTGCCCTGCCTTGGAGCTGACCAAGGACTGAAACCTTTACTGTGAGCAAAATAAACCTTTCTTCCTTTAACTTGTGGGTGTTGGGTATTTTGTCCCAGAAACTAAGACATTCAATAAAACCATAAGGGAAAAAGAAGTTACCAGGATATGTTCACTAACTTTTCATTACTGTGACCAAATACCCAAGGAAAGCATATTAGGGAAGAAAAGGTTTCTTTTAGCTCTTGGGTTCAAAAGGTCCAGTCACAACCTTGTAGCCCACTCTTTTCAACGAGGCCATCCTTCCCAAGTTCCCATTACCTCCAGGAATGCCATAAAATTAAGATCGCCTCAGTCAATCCTTCCACAGGTGAAGTTAAATCCCTCACGATCCAGTCCCTTCTCTAGGCCCTGCATCTGAACCATGCCACAGCAGTCATTAAGCTTTCAATGCACAAGTCTGAGGAGCATTTCACGTTCATGCTGTGAGAAGGCAGAGAGGTGATGGCTTGGACCACAGTGCCAGCGGGGAGGAAGAGACTGCGGGAAGTGGACTGTTTGCACAGACATTTCTAAGGCTGGGAGGAGAGGCTGGATGTGGGACAGGAGAGATAGGGTGGAAGTCAAAGTAACTCCTAGTTTTGGCCTGAAAAATTCATGCCGTGTGCGGAGATGGGAGAAGCGGCAGGAGAATGGACTTTCAGGGGGACCCTGGGAGTTCCAGCTGGACATGCCCAAGCACTTTGGATGCATCCCAGTGCAGACCCTGGGCCCATGCAGATGTGCAGCCATCACTTTCCAGCTTGTAAAGCATTCTCCTCCTCAGCTTCTGATCCCTTCCCCACAGTGGGGAGGAGCATATATTCCTGCTCTTCCTTCTATCCTACAAATGAAAGACCCCAGCTTGCAAAGGCTGTAGCCTCTGTGCAGGGAAACTCCTGTTGATGAGCGACGGAGCCAGAAGCCCTCCTCTGTGCCTCCTGGCTGCAGAGGCAGTGGGCGGACACTCAGTGCCGACTTAGCTTAGCTGGGCAGCCTCAGCAATCTCTTCCCTTAGCTTGAAATTCTATGTAATGGGCTAAGGTCTCAGAATGCAACAAACTTCGAAAACTTTTTAGCAGACCCCCCAGCCTACAGTAGAAAGATGATCAGGCCACAGCTGGAGTCTCCAAGAGTGTGTCAGCTTCCTCTAGAGATTGGGGTGTAGAGACCAAGCCCTCAGCCTCAGTAGTACCACATGGCACGGCGTGGGTGTCCAGGACGAGGTGAGTGGGGACTTGAGGCCCAGCATGCAGGACCTCTCTGCACATGGTGTTGTTGACACTGCTGAAAGGGACGAGGGGCCCTGATCTGAGCAGGCATCCCATGCTCTGGAGCCGCCGGTGTGAACATGCGTCCCTGGCAGACCCTGGGTCTCTGTGGGGGCCAGGGGACCAAGGGTGCACAGGTGTGCAGGGCTGTGTCTGCAGGAACACCTGCCTGCCTCCCTTGTTTGGGAAGGAAGGAGAGATAGGAGGAAAGAAGGAGAGAGAGAGAGAGAGAATTCAAATGCAGGTTCTACAACTAACTTTGGTAGCTGTGTGACCTCAGGCAAATTCTTCATTAAATTACCAAATTGCCAGCTTTAATATTCTTGGCTAATGAAGGCCTCCACAGCTATTACCCGGCCACCTTCCGTGTCTGGAGAGAGCAGAGGCACGGTCCCCATACTCATACCTTGCAGTCCTGTGCAGAGGCAGACACGGAGGTGGACACCTAAGTGTGTGCTGCGTCCCTCTGTCACCCCGTGTCTCCCCTTCGGGAAGCTTCTGGAAGGCAGGACAGGCTCCTCTGCATTGACAGTAGAGTCTGGGCTGCTGCTGGGCCTTTCCAGCACCCCTGTGCACGTGCTGAGTGTAACGGAGCCGGACTGTCTTGTGCTGGGTGTGTGGATCATTTCAGCTCAGTGTAGACGGAGCCCTGTGGGGACAGTTCCCCTATGTCTGCTTTTCTATCCCCCCGGGTGGCTGGAGCCAGGCTGGTCCCTATGAATACTTTCCAATGGTTATGACTGTGACAACACGTGGAGCCCAGCCAGTTTCCCCAGTGAGGCTGGAGTTTTGTGGCCATGAAAAAGCAGAAAAAAAAAATGTGGTTTTCCACTGAGCATGACACCTGCCATCTCCCTGGGCTGTGCACTCACCGTTCCATTCTAGTGTCTTTCGAGGTGTCAGGTGCATCCTGGGCTTTTTCTCAGGGGCTGCCTTCCCCAGGGTCCTTGTCCCCCAGACTCTGTTACCTGGAAAACCCATGCTTGCCCCTCTCCCAAGGCAGCCAGGCGGTTCTGCAGAAGACCCGAGTCTGTAAGTCAGGAGGCTGCAAAACGCAGCTGGGTGACTGTACCCGCAGGGGCCACTCCGCTGCTGCTCGTTCTCACGGGCTCCGTGCTGGGTGCTCAGCCGAGGCGCTCTGCAGACTGGTGTGTGGCACAAATGCAAACCGACCATCGCCCAGGGTGCTCCATTTCTTAGAAGAGATAGCGGGAAGTGCTGCATCCAATAAAGCACCGGTGACCTGGAAAACCGCCTCGCTCTGTCAAGTGGTCCTGCTCACCCTGCCCCCGGCCTCCCGCCTCACCATGGCCACTCAGTGCTCACTTCTAGCATCCCGCCTTCGCTCGTCTCAGTCTGGGATGTCTTTGGTCCTTCTGCCTGGCTTTAAAGTCCTGCTCATGCAACAGGGTCTAGCAAATGCGCCCCTCAAGGCCCCAAAATATCTCTGACACCTCCCACTTCCTGGAGAAATGGACTGGAATCCCTCTGGGACCCCTGTGTCCCCCTGGATGGAGCACCTCTCCCTGCCCTCCTCGAGGGGCCCTGCCTGGCCAGTTGCCCTGCCTCCCGCCACCGCCTGCTCTCCACGCTCTCTTCCCGCCCTCTGAGCCTTCGCGTGTGCTGTCCCCTCTGCTGCTCTGCAGGTCCCTTCCACTTTCTCTATCCTCTTTGTTTTTAGGTCTCCATCTGGGGTAACCTTGTCCAGGAAGCCCCTTGGGGTGGGGGTGGGGGTGTCCCTAAGGCTCAGAACCCATCCGAGTTACAGCCCTGGCCGCTCCTGTGGCAGGGACGTTTCCAGGTCGGTGTTTTCCACGAGAGGAGGGAAGAAGCACGCCTTCATGACCACTGCAACCTTTTACCCTGTAGAAGGCGGCGAATAAGTGAGAGCACCCTCCTCACACCAGGCCGCCTCTGTGGGCCCCCGAGTGGACTCCTGGCTGCCGGCACCAGGTCGGCCTCCAAGGCTGCGCTCCACCCTGCAGGTGGGTAGGTCAGCGGGGAGCCGCAGTGACCAGTGTTTGGATGGCTGCAAGGCCTGACTGTCCCGGTAAGGAGAAGGGAGGTCTGGGCACACAGGAAAGGATGCTTCTAGTAACGAGATACAGGAAGCGATGAGCTCTCTTCTTCCCTGTTGCTGTCACATCTTCACGGGCTGGCTGAGACTGGCAGCCCAGAACCAGCTGGGAACATGCTGACATGGGGGGTGGAAAACTAGCCAAAACCAGCCCCTTGATGCACCATAGAGCAGCTGAATGTGTCCACCCAGGGGCCACCCTGCCAGGACTTCCATTTGGGTAAGAAGAGTCCGTGCTATTTCTTGTTGGGGCCATTTTGAATCGGGGCTTCTGTTCTTACAGTTGGAAGTGCCCTCAGCTTCATGTGCATTTCCCAAGATGTGTTCCGTCACTGTTCTGTCGGTATTTGCTGTATCTACCAGGCCTCTTAGGGACAAAAACCAAGGCCATGTCCGGGGAGAGACAGCTTCAGGCATGGTTGGATCCAAGCACTACAACTGTGTTGCCAGGGTCCCTTCAGCCCAGGAACCACGACAGAAAGAGGACTTTCTCAGAAATAGAGCTGGCAAGGACTTCCTCCAAGATGGCCGCCCAGATAACACCCTGACAGGGAGGCTCCCTGAATATACCATCAAAATGCTGGAATATAAACTAATATAATAACAGAGAGAAGGAAAAAAGAGGGAGATGGGTCCTCTGGACCCAAGAAGAATCTAAAACGAGAACTGTAGCCCACGGAAAGAGTAAAAGAATGAAATAAAGGCGGAG
>RJWM01039914.1:0-15806 GCA_004363535.1 Dasyprocta punctata
TCTGTTTCTGTCCCTCTCTCCACCATCCACCCCGTTGCTGTGTGTCAGGCAGCTTCTCACTGAGCCATTCTAGCTCTGCAAAATGGAAACAGCTGATTAGAGAGCAGACAGGAAACCTAAAAGCCTTCAACATAGAATCAAGGAAGCAATTTAAAAATGAGGTTTTGAGCAAGACAAAGGGATAATCCCAGAAACGTGAGTTCACAGAGGAGGAGAGGTCTTAGGGTGCAGGAAGACTGAGTCTATAGGAACAGGAGGACCCAGGCTTTGATTTATGCACCCTTGCATTTACAATATTCTTAGAAACAGTATCAGGGATTGGGCTTAGCTGCCTACCATTCATAAAGTCCTGGTTCCAGTCCACCTCACCAAAAAAGAGAAAAAGAACTCACCTCAGCAGTACTGCTCAGACTTACTGAGGTCTGCGTTCCTATGCTGACAGCGTGTGCTGCAGAAGACATTCCACAGTGCATGCAGCCACTTCATCACAAGCTGGAGAACTTGATTTGATTTTCTTCAATATTACAGTTTAACATTTCACAAAGGTGTTTTACTCTGTGCTTAAAATTATCAAGAAGCCTGGTTTGAAATGAACATATTATGTTCTATAAGAATATAAATCTGAGAACTCAATTTTCAGAGGTTTAATTACCCAGTATTTTTACTACTACTGAGATAGGTGGCGTAGTCAAAATAATTAAGTTAGCTATGTTATTCCACTCGTATGAGATTAAAACTTATTTTACTTAAGGATCAGAAATACAAGCTTTGCTAACTGGAAGTTATATAAATTTGTGTTTTTAATGCTGTTGGAGAATAGAATTATTTTCAACTTTGTATTTTCATCTACACATGCTAGGTAATTCATTCAGTTTTGCTAAGTCTACTGCTTATTTTTAAGATATGGGTAAAATACTCTCTACAGGATGTATAATGGAGTGCTATAAAATGGGAAGAGGGCGAAACCTTCACCTTGAAAGATCTTTCATTATTGATTTAAAATGGGTGATCATATGATAAAAATGTGACTTGGGATTGTTTTGAATGTACAAGAAGATCTCACACATAGTTGTTGCCTTCATCTGAAATGCATTCATCTTCACATTCATGTTGGTACTGAAGGAAAGCATTGACTTCAGCATCCACTAAGAGACTCGGTCTCCTCCCCTCTGGTGCAGGCAAATTCCCATGTGAAAATGCAGCCTGAGAACTCTAGTGCCGCCTCCGAGCTGGTCCTCGTGGGCTTCTCCAACCACCCCCACGCCGAGGTGCCCCTCTTCTTCCTGTTCTCAATGATCTACCTGACAAACTGTGCTGCAAACACAGTGGTCATGACCCTGGTGGCCCTGGAGTCCTCTCTCCAGACGCCCATGTACTTCTTCCTCTGCCACCTGGCTTTCCTCAATGTGTTCTTCAGCACAGCTGTGGTCCCCAAGATGCTCTTCAATCTTCTGGCCAGCAGGAAGGTCATATCTTCCACTTTCTGCCTCGCTCAGACCTACATCACCTTGTTCCTGGAGGCCACTGAGTGCTTTCTGCTGGTGGTGATGGCTCTGGACCGCTACGTGGCTATCTGTTACCCACTGCGATACCTGCTCATCATGAGAGGGTCCGTGTGTGTGGCACTGGCTGTGGGGGCCTGGACCGTAGGCTTCTCTGCCTCTGTGGTGCCTCTGTACTTCACCATCCTCCCTCTGTGTGGTCCTTTCATTGTCGACTACATCTTCTGTGAGCTGCCCATCCTCCTGCACATGTTCTGTGGGGACACAGCACTGCTGGAGACCATGATGGGTATAGGCGGGGCTGGGACCGCATTACTGCCCTTCATCCTGATCCTCTTCTCCTACCTCCACATCCTGAGGGCAGTGATGAGAATGGACTCTGGAGAGGGCAGGAAGAAAGCCTTAGAGACATGCACTTCGCACCTGTCAGTGGTGGTCATCTACTTTGGAACAGGCCTGATTCGGTACCTGAGGCCCAAGTCCATGTACTCGGCAGAGGGTGACAAGCTGATCTCCTTGTTCTATGCAGTCATCAACCCCATGCTGAACCCTTTCATCTACAGCCTGAGGAACAGGGAAATGAAGGGGGCCATGGCAAGAGTTATGGAGAGGCTGAGAGGAGCACGAGTCTCAGACTGGAGCCCTCAGAAGGTAAAGACAGCGACTGTGTTTCTAACATGTTCACACTCACGCTGTCCAAGATCAAACTTCTTCCGAGGATGATGCAATGTGGCAGACAAGGGTTCTACAAACTTCTCCTAATGTTCCCAATTCTGATTTCTACTCTCAATGAGTGAACATTTATAGCTGTTCACTTAGTAAGTGTTAAAACCCTGGTGGGTCCACTCAATCAGACACTGTCTCAGTAGGACACATTTACCCATATCCACAAACTTGTCATTCTGTGGAGTCACGACCTTTACAGAGTTATGTTTCCTCTTTTTTATTCACTTACAACACCCTGAACTATGATAAAGTGAGCGTTTCTCTTCCACCACGCTGGGGATAATGATCTGAAGGCTTGAGTTAGCACTTTCCAGGGATAAAGGAAATGCAATGGGGATTATAGAATAATATGCTGTTTGATATTACAAAAAGGAAATATACTTAAAGATACTAATGAGAATTCTATTTGAGCAGGACAGTCTTTTGGTTTTTTTTTTTTTTTCCTAAGTAGAGGTTCTATGTATATAGTAGTCAAATGTAAGTCCCAAGACTTTAATGGGTCCACATAATCTACTACACATTTGCACCTAGAGTAGAAATAACAGTTGCTGTCACATAGCTGGACTATGATTTCCTGTGAAGACCTTTCACACTAAAGACATTTGCTGCTAAGAATTTGAATTTTTTCCTTGGTCTTCAATTTCATTATAATTTTATATGCAGTGCCCTAAAAAGAAAGAGTAGCAAATATTACTCCAGAGTGAGACTATAGTTGCTTAAATCATGTCCCCATGTCTCAATGCAATCCTGTGCTACCAGGCACACCTGTGGTGTATTCTCAATGGTAGGTTTTCATTTCCCAATTGCTTCCTAGGAGTGTGTTTTTTTGAAAGCTACATAATGACTCAGGTAACCAAAGCATTTCCATCTTACATATTTAACTATACATTCCCATCAGAGCTTGTTCTCACAGTCATTGCTCCAGCTAGTGGATGACGGTGAAGAAGTGTTTTCTTGGGAAAAAACACTGAATTAGTGTCAGAAGCCCTGATCAAAATGCTTAGTCAAAATAGATTTTCTAAATAGTAGAACCTATTTTATTCAATATGAATTTGAGAGCTAGATTATTCTTAAATCATGCAAGGTCATTTTTTGGTTCCTATGATACTTTCTCATGTGACTTACAGTAAGCATGCAAACAAAAAATAAATACAGTAGTAGTTTATGGGATTGCAGTATGGGGTTACATAAAGCAACACATACCATATATACAAAAAAAGACTGTATTTGTCTCTCTTGAAAATAACAGTGTGCTAAGTGAAATGATTTTTAAATAGCATCAAATAATGGCATTTTGAATTTGCAGATTTGGTTTAGATGAAATCAATACTAATCTGATTAAAAGAACGTGTTCTATAGAGAATCCTTCTAAGTCTTTAGCTGTTTTATTTTCACTTTCTGCTCAGTGTCAGCCACTTGTGAATGAAGAATCCTTGCAAACATGCATTCATCTATTTTCTAGTGATTCTCATTGCTTAGTCCTTTCTTGACCTCTCATAATAAATGCAAAATAAATTCATTTAGCTTTGTAGGCTATAGTCTCTGGAAAATTGTTTGGGAAACCACCTTAATTTTACCAAATTTTATGCCTGATCCTATAAATATATAGATAATGCATTTTGGTTACACCAAATATTACACCTGCCTCAAAAGTAGATTTGGGATTAGCAATTAACCTGATGTGGATATAAAATTTTAAAAGAATATTCCAAGTAAATTTGTTATTGGAAAAGAAGGGCAAGAATAGAGGAAGGTAACAAATTGCAATTATGGAAGGGTGGGCTGAGGTCCATTTCCCTAAAGATTAATTATGAGAAATTTTCTGTTGGAGTAATCACAGACTAATGATCCTGTGAATTCTAATAGCTAGTAAAAGACATTTCTTAGTTAACATTCAACACTTTTATACACATGTGAAGACAATGCTTAGAGGCCTCAACAAGATATTGGATGTTCAGAAAGAGTCAACTTGGCTACTGGAGATGAGCTGTATGATTAAATAAGCTATATAATATAAGTACATTAAATAAACTAAGTACATTAAATATCAACTAAATTATGATGAGTCATGCATTCCTGTTTCATAAATAATTGCACTAGGCTGGGGATAGCAATTTGAAAGTGACTCTCAGGTCTTTCCAGGAGGAAAAATGAGGCAATGAAAATTATGGAATACATATACTCCACCATGGCACAAGATGAAATTAAATTCAAATTACTGTTGAGAATTTTTAGCAGAAGACATTGTCATTGAGATTTATTTTACTTGGTATTTGTATTGGGTGATATGCTATGCCCCCCCAAGTCCTCATACGCTTTTGATGGGGCTGAGTCTGGTGCTTGCTTGTGATGGGTTTATTGTCTAGCAGCGAGATTGCTGATGTGAGTGCTGCACCCGCCCAGGGGTGGAGCTGAGATACAATGTAAAGGAGGCGGGTCTTCCTCTTGCTCGCTTCCACCCTCCTCTCTCACCAGCACTCCTTGCTGCTTGCGACAGCCATGATCAGCAGCCCCACCTTGCCATGCTGCCTTGGAGCCAACTGAGTATGGACTGAAATTCCCAAGAAACTGTAAGAAATAAACCTTTCCTTTGCTAATTTTGGACGTCAGGTATTTTGTCTTGGCAATGAGCGAAAAGTAACTAAGACAGTGTTCATCAAAGCTTTGCCTATTTTGTATAAATGTAGAAAAAGTTTATACTTTTCTTAAATTTGGAATTGAAAGAAATGCTTTTCAATTGCTTTTGCTTTGCATCTTAAGGAAAAATCAATTTGGCTATTGGTAAAGTGTGGATATAAATTTTTAAACAAATCTGGTACTGGAAAATATAGGCAAGAATAGAAAGAGGCAACAAATTGCAATTTTGGGAGGATGATGTGGATTGCAGACAATTTCTGTAAAGATTAATCAGGAGAAAGTTTCTATTCAAGTGATGACAGCATATTACTATAAATCCTAATAAGATCACAGTAGAAAAAGATGCTTGACGCCTGCACAATTGAAGAAAAGTTTTTAGAGGTTTAAATATGCTGCTGGATCTTTAGAGTTAATGTGACTAGTGGAGATTTAGTGGCTTAGTTAATTTAATTCAAATACATTAAATCCATTAAGTAAATTGGATTACAAATTAGAAGTAATCCTTTCAGTCTCAAACAGTACTGTTGTTTACTTAAAATGTTTTATGTCTTTTCTGTCATTTTTTATCATAAATTCTTTTATGATTTACATTCCATGGGATTTCAAAGTTTTCACTTCAAAAATAAAAATAAAGATTTACTATAATATGATGGTTTGACTTACTAACATTCAAAATGATTCAGTTGATCTCATTAAAATATCCATCACCTCACACATTGTTACTTTTCATATGTGGCAACAGCGTCTAAGATCTTCTGAGAAATGTTTCAGTCTACAATATGTGTTTATTAATCATAGCTACCATGCTACATACAGATTTCCTAAACTGTTTGATTCTATCTTCCTGAAACTAACCAATTGCTTCCTATTTCCAACCCTTGGAAAGCAGCAATTATTTTTTACTCCTATACATTTAACTGTTTAAAATAGCACCAACAGCCGGGAGTGGTGGCGCACGCCTTTAATCCCAGCACTCGGGAGGCTGAGGTAGGCGGAGCGTTGTGAGTTCGAGGCCGGCTTGGGCTACAACGCTAGCGTAAGGCTGGCCTGAGCTACATAGTGTGACCTTGCCTCAAAAAATCAGGGCTGGGAGTTTGGCTCAGTGGCTTAAGTGCCTGCCCTGGCAAGTGCGAGGTTGTGAGTTCAATCCCCGGTGCTGCAAAAAAAAATAAATAAATAAATAAAATAAAATAAAAAAATAAAATAAAATAAAATAGCACCAACACACAAAATCATATGATATTCAATTTTTCTTTTTGACTTATTTTAGGTAGCCTAACGTTTGACAGGTCAATACATGGTGTTGGAAATAGCAGAATTCGCTTTTTTAAAAGGCTGAATTATATTACACATTATAAGCATACACGACACACCCATGTGTATGTGTGGTGCATGTGTGCATAATATGTATCTATGCACATCTCCCATTATCTCTATCCATTATCTGTTAGCTGTTTATATAACAATTAATCTAATTAAATGCTAAATAATATAATTTGGTATCAGAAGAATCAATTATTTTACTGTATTAATTTCCAGTTAATTTATATATATTATGAAGGAAAAATTTCATTTACAAAGAAAAAGTTGCATTTTAGCTTCTATGTCTTGCAGTGTTACAGAAATAAAGAATGACCTTCTTTCTTACAAGTGAGGTGTGGAGACAGAGTAAAAGTCTTGGTGCCTGTAGAACATTCCATAGAGCTGCATTTCAGGTCCTCCCCATTCTAGTTTATGGTCTCTTCAGCTAAGCTGCAGAGAGCCCAGAAGACCCTGGTGAGGAGCCTGGGCATGCAGCTCATGTCCCTGAAGTTTCCCATCCAGGCCTCAGTGCAGGAACAGGGCTGAGGAGGCCAATCCTGCCCACCTGTGTTCACTTCCTAAGATCACTTTTCCTGAAGACGGTTCCTGGAGATTGCATGAAGATAATTTGATCAAAGTTGTGGAAGGCAGTTCTCAGGAATCCACATTTTTATAGAGTCCAACAGTGGGCCTGACGTACTTTAAAAATAGATGGATTTATTTATTTTAAATGTTTTTATGCTGCACATTCATTGATGCTAGTTACATTACAACATATTAGTAAAATCAATGAAACTACTTTGTAGTTCTAAACACAAAGCTTCCTTTTATATAAAATACCTTTAAAAATCATGGGTCACTCTCCAGAGTAAAAGCATAGGATCATGGTTTTTAATATACAGTTACTAGAAATATGAAGCCAATAGGAACATACACATTACTCATGCAGTGAAATTGAATTTTTCTTCATTCGAAAACAGAATCTTACTACTTGTAAATAAATGATCTGCAATTATATTAAATTTTTGAAAAAATATATTTTGAAGTAAATACTCTCCTTCACATAGACAGGATACTATCTTCTCTTTCAGAAATTTCCTTATGCTTAAAAAAATAACTGGCTTGAAATGAGTCCAAAGTTCAAAGTTGTCAGAAAGCCACAGGCTGTGGTTAAACTCCATGCTTTACTGCTCATTTAAGTCTTTGTTTCAAGTCTTCCAATGCTTTCTCATGTTTTAAGTTAAGGATCTTAGAAGTGGACACTAAAAGTCACAGAGCTCCCCCAGAACCCAGTTTTCTCATTCATTTAGGCTGAGGCGATAGAGGCCAGAGGAAGGCTGGGGAAATTCAAACACAAATGCTTCTCTGTTCTCCCTGAAAATGCCTTTGCTGACTTACTCTCCTAACGCCTCTTTCCTACAGTTTCTGTGTAGCAAGGAACCTAAGCCACCAAGTAATTGCATTTCTGTTAAAAAGTCTTCTATTCCACATAGAATAACTCACAAGTTTTATCTTAGGAATCAGCACCCTGTTGGGGTGCCAGACAGATCTTAGCTAGATATTGTTTGATTATGGTATGTCCATTGTCTAATACAAAATTCTGAATGGAAGAGTCTCATAAAGAAGGCACAGAAGAGCAGGAAAAATGATTACTCAAGGTGCAAAACATAAAGAGTCTTTCACATGTAAACATAAGCTACAAAGTGCATGAGGATCGAACACTTCTTCTCTATGGAATGAGGTTCACTGGGGGTTAGATGCCCAGTGTGCCCCACCTTCTGCTGGGTCTGGAAGGCGACCACATCCTGGGCACTGTGCTCTCTGGGCCTCATCCACAGAGAGCTCAGGAGCTGAGTGCAGTGCAAGAGGGGCCTGCTCAGAGGGGCCCTGGGGATCCCCTGGGACCTGGAAGGCTGCATCTCCCTCAGGTTCCTCCCCTTGCTCTCTGCCCTGGGCTGCAGGATATGAGCAGAGTTCTCCTGCCAGGTCCTTCCCCTGCCCTCTTCAAGTTGTAGGTGTCAGTGATCCGTCCCTGGGACAAGAAAGCGCGTAACAGGATACTAAACTCTAATATAGTTGCAGTGACAGAAAACAATACTGCTACTATGTGAAGTAAGCCAGTGTCTGATAAAAATTACTTTATACTATGTGCCTTGCTCTTCATACAGCAAGAGGGATGGTGAGATGACAGGGGACGTGGGACAAGCAGATCCTCATTCACACCACATTTCCACAGACACTTTCAACCCCAATGTGTCAAATCTTAAACACGTGCAGCTTTGCCTATTTTCTCCCATTTTCTCCTGGCCATAAGCTGGTGCTAACACACCTCAGTTTTGCAGAGGTTTTGGCCATTTGGAGGTGTCCTGTGCTGTGCTGTGGCCGCCTGCCCCCTCAGGGCCCTGGGCTGCAGGAGGGGACACCCTGTCTTCCCTTTCAGATCCCCATTCACTTGTGAGCTTCGGTCACTGTGAAATGCTCTCTTCTCAGCACTGATCAGTGCTGGTGGTGAAATCTCTCCACTCACTCCCTCCTTACTCTGCTCCCTACTTTTGATGTTCTCATCTTTACTAAGAAGAATAGAGAAACTTTTAAAATGTTTCCTTAAATTTGTAAGGAAGACAGTTTTCTCCTGAATGGGAAAATACAGAGTATTAATTCACTTCAAACCCTTTATTCTTCCCAGGAAAATTTATGCCGAATTTCCATGTTGAGAAAATCAGATATGAAGAGCAGGACAAAGGAAAGTTTAGCAGTTAGAGAAAGCTGCCGCTAGGAAGCGCTGTGAATAAGGCCTCACTGGGATTGGAGATGAGAGGAGCTGAGACTGAAGCCAGCTTGGCTCCTGGTCCTTTCATGATCCAGGGGAGGACCAAGCTCACCGGAAATGACACTGATTATATGGGGAGCAGGCTGTGACATGGCATAGAGGAAAAGAGCACAGGCACGGAGTGTCTGGGAGGTGGAGGGCTTTCTACAGCAGACAGGAAGTGCGGCTCCGTGCACCCCCTGCTGTTTCCTCCCCTCTGCAGTGCAGACCAGAGTCAAATTTTTACACACCAGTTATCTGAAGTTTAATCCTACTGAGCAGATATTGAACTATTTAGAGCCTGCCTGTTTGTACACTCCAGAAAACCATCAACAGCTTCTGCCAGCCACAGATAAGACAAAGCCTGCAGCCATAAAAGTCACAAGACACCTCTGAGCTTCCTGTGGCTCTGACCCTGAGCTCTTCACCCTCAGAGACATCCCTGGACTCAGGGGCACCTTCTCCCTCCCTCCCAACAGGGTTTCTTGCACTTCTTCCCTTCTTTGCCAAAAAAAAAAAAAAAAAAAGCTGGTTTTGCCTCACTACTGCCTGCCAGCTATGTATTTTCATTTGCTCGACCTCTAACTTTCACAAACTCACTCTTATAAATGACTAAGGATGAGTGTCCAGAATAATACAAGTATTTTGGAGTTTCAGAGTATTTTCTCTAAAGTGAAACAGAGCTGAGAAAATATTAAGTAATGAAGTTATTGAAGTATTTTAATCTATATCTATCTATCTATCTATCTGTGCTTCTGTATGCTAGCCAAGCTCTCTACACCTGAGCTATATTCCTAACCCTTAATCCTGATCTAATTACTTGAAGGGGCACAGCAAATGGGTCAATGTCATGAGCAGATGAATTCACAAAGTGCAATGTCTGACTACATTGTCTCTCCAACAGTTTCTCTTCAGAGGATATAGACCTCCTACCTATATTCATTCATATTTTATTTATGTGGGATACACTTGCATAAACCATGGGCAGGTGATTTTCCTCTAGACTTGAAGCATGGTATTCTTAACTCTTTCTTGAGAAATACTGTGGTATCTCTCATTTATAGTCTCTTTTTCTAGATTTGCTCTTGGTATAATCTACAATGTCCTGAATGTTTCTGTTATCCCTAATGTATTCCTTAAAAGAAAGTCTAGCTAGTCACCATTTTGCACAAAATCACTCTGCTACCACTTCTTTGGTTGTTTGTTTCATGGGAGAAATGATGCACAGACTGCACCAATGAACTACTGTACAGGTAGGGATCTCTTCTCATTTCTGTTCTTTTGACACACATGCATTTCTGTGTCCACATACTATCACATCCTGCCTGCATAACAGGTGTGATTATTCTTGAGCAAGTCTCCAGGGTCCTTGCTACAGCATTAAATTCATTTCAGTGTCCTTAGTATTGTATTCTAATCATCAGCATTGCGATATTCTTAAGCCATGTAAACTCAAGTTTAAAAAGTGAGTAGAAAGTTTCTTGACAGCAAAAGATTTGACAGAATAAATAGACAAATTACAGAATAGGAGAAAGCATTTACACCCAAAACAGATAAGAAGTCACTACAAGGAAATGAAAACACTAATGACATTAAAAATGGAGAGTTTGCCAGAATTTTTTTTAATATAACCTCAAAATCACAGGCAAACATGCAAAACCAGACAGATGGGGTCATATCAAACTGCAAAGCATGGGATAAATCAGTAAGAAAAGCAACTAGCATTGAAAAGAGAGTCTATAGACAGGAAGGAATTTATAAAACATACAGTTGATGAAGGGTTACTAGCTAAAGCATTACCAATGGACACAATTCATTGGGGAGAAAATAAGTAAGTCAAATTAGAACATGCAATGCACAAGAATAGGCATTTCTCAAAGGAATGGATGATAAACACATGAAACTGCCCAGGGTCACTAATCATGAGGGAAATACAAGTCCAATCCACCACGCAAAGTCTCCTCATACCCATTAGTAGGGCTCTTAGCAAATTTAAACTGAAAACTGTCAGAGTCGGGAGAGTGGAGAAAGAGTCCCCTTGCTCAGTGTTGGTGGGGTTGAAAATTGGTGTAGTCTCAACAGAAAGAAGCATGGATCATTCTCAAGGGTTACAAAAAGCCTATCATATTATCCCTACGTCCAGTTATTTGTCCAAAAGAATTGAAATCAGGATCGCAAAGCAGTATCTGCACTCCCATGTTGACTGAAGCATAATTTACCAAAAGAAACAATGAGTCTATCTGTATCTATCCTCTCCCTGTCATCAATTTATTCTATTTTTTTCTGAAGAAAATTAAATCAGCACCTTATAAACATATCTGCAATCTCATGCTTCTTGTAGCCTTATTTGCAAGAATGGAAACCACTCACCTATTCACAGTGGATGACTGGTTAAAGACCTCATGGTGTACATGTGTGAGGGCGTATTACTCAGCTTCATAAAAGGAGGAGATGCTGTCATTTGTAACAACATAGGTGAATGTGGAAAACAAATAACCAGCTGCATCAACCCTATCTCCATTGATTTGCTTTCAAATCTATCATGATTTAATTGTCCATGTACATGATGGTCAGTCTGTGGCATGTGTCTTGACTCAGTCTCCCCCATGGGCTGCGTTTGTGTATTTATGGCAGTGTCAGACTGCTCTGTGCACTGTAGCTTTATGTTAAATCTCATGATTAGGTGGTGCACATCTAGTAGTTTCATGTGTCATCGTAATCTCTGTTGTCCCCTTGGAAAATGTCTAACAAGTGAAAAATTAAGACTACTTTCAGTGAAGCAGTTATGACCATTAAAACATAATGAATATAAGAAAATAAAACTAAATTTAGTCATGCATTAGAATCCTTTCTTAACCAAGAAGACAGAAGCCCCCAAAGTATAAAGGACAAAATTCGAAAATTTGAGTATATAAAAATTTAAAAGTTTATATAATAAAACCATTATAAACAAAAACTAAACTTGGTTTAATAGCTTTACCAAATTTCACAGAGAAGCTAATGTATCAGGTATTCATACAACATCTCAATAAATGATGGACAAATTAAGAAAAACTAATGAACACTGTGCATTTGGAAAAGCCCAAATGATCAGGTCCAAAGAAAAATGATGACAATTTGCAATGCATAATTTTTTTTCTTTCTGTAGGTGCATTTACATAGCAGATCTTAATTCTTTTTATTCCTCCATCGCCTCCCTCTTCCTCCATCTCTAGATCCCATTCCCATTTGAGAAAACATTTATTTCTTTGTTTTCCATTGTATCTTTTGTTTTATTTTTTATTTAATTTATTATTTATTTACTTACTTATTTATTTATTTTTGCAGCACCAGGGATTGAATTCACAACTTCGCGCCTGCCAGACAGGCACGTAAGCCACTGAGCCAAACTCCCGGCCCTTTTTTGAGGCAGGGTCGCACTATGTGGCTCAGGCCAGCCTTGTGCTTGCGTTGTAGCCCAAGCCGGCCTTGAACTCACAATGTGCCTCCTACCTCAGCTTCCCGAGTGCTGGGTTTAAAGGTGTGTGCCACTACACCTGGCTTGTTTTTTAAATTACGTATACTTCGGTTAAGAGAAACTATGCAGTACTTAAGCTTGTATGTCTGATTTGTTTCACTTAACATTATGGTCTCAAGGTGCATTCCATTTTCCCACAAGTGACTCAGACTTATCTCTTTATGGCAGAGTAGTTCTCCTTTGTGCATAAATACCACATTTTCTCTGTATGTGCATCTGTTGATGGACACAATAAGACTCTTTCAAGATTTAGCTGTTCTGTGATAAATGTGAGAATGCATAGATCTCTGTAATATGAAGTCTTTAACTCTTTTGAGAAGATACTCAGAAGGGGAAGAGTTAGGTTAAACAGAATTTCTAGTTTAAGACTTTTGAGGGCTCACCATACTGATTTTCAAAGTATCTGGACCAGTTTGCAGTCCCACCGACAATATATAGGGATGTCTTTTACCTCCATAATTTTTCAACATTTGTTATCATTTCACTTTTTTTAGCCTCTCCCTTTTTTTGGAGTAAGATATGTCCCATTCTCTAAAGTCAGGATGTTGAATACTTTTTCATACACTTGTTGACCACTTGTATTTCTTCTTCTGTGATGTGTCTATTTATTTCAGTGGCCCATTTCTGATTTGTCCTTTTACTTTTGGGGATCTGATCTTTGTGGCTGTTTTGTGAATCCTAGGTGTTCATCCCCAGTATCCATTTCTGAAGAAATATCCAACAAACAGGTACCTGGCAGGAGCTCGCTGACCCAAACTTGGATATTCATTGGAGAATTCCATATAATATTCCTGAATTACAGTAGCATCTGGTTTCTGCTGGTGAGGAAGGAAGTAAAGGTTCCTGTGGAATTCTTATGAACTCTTTTTAAAAGCAAACGCACATGAGCATCAGTGGATTTACATAGCACGAAGCTTCTGCCTCGGTGAATTTTATAATGCCAACAATGAAAGGGGCACAGACTACAACATTATCGGTTCTCTTTCAAACACACAGAAGACAGCGCTGGTTCACCTTGGAGATGGTTCCTCGAAGAATTGACACGGATGTGACCCTGAAGTTCACAGACACCTGAGGGTGCACAGGACGCTGTGTGCAGAGACCCCTGGAGATGAGGAGAGAATTGGGATGCAGTGTGCACAGGTACCACTCCTCACAAGGAGTGTAAGCATGAGGTGCTACAAGCACCTCCAAAGAAACAATAAATAAGTAAATTTGTGTCTTAAAAAAAACTTACCCAGATTAAAAACATAATTTATGAAAGTCTGACATAATTTACATCATGAATGTACTCAGATATATAATACTTCAAGAAACAATCCATTGCAAAAGGACAAATACTGTATGATGCCACTTATATGAAGTACGTACAGAGAGCAATGCTGAGGCTCCACCAGCACACTTCAGGAGTGTGCCCTCACTAGCAGCACACAGGATCCAGCTCTACCTGGTCCCGTGACTCAGCACAACCCACCAGGGGAACACATGACCACCTTTGCAGAACACAGAGGTACTGAGTCCAGCCCAGCCCAGGACCCCAGAGCTGCTCATCAGGGACTGGCCAGAATAGCTGCAGGGCCTTGGAGAGCTTGGGCTCTGCACATCAGAGCACAGGGCTCCAGCTCCATTGTTCAGTGGAGTGGCTGGCACAGTGCGTCCTAGAGGTTGCAGGCCCACCTAGCCAGGAGAAATGCCCTGGTACTGTAAGCCTGGGACTTGCCCAGGCTTGCCTGGCACTCCAGAGGCTGTGAACTCCTTGCAGCCAGACTCAGGGTACGGATGGTGCCACACTCTGGGGTACGCTCTGCCTAGCTGCCTGGGTCCAGGAGGTCTTGGCCCCCACCCAGTAAGGTGGAAGCTCCACCAGCACACTCCAGGAGTGCACCCTCACTAGCTGTGCACAGAATCCAGCTCTACCCAGTACTGCGACTCAGTGCAAACCACCAGGGGAACACCCAGTCAGCCTCACAGGACACAGAACCACACAGGTCCTAGAAAATGACAAAATGAAAGACCAAGAGGCAGTCTCAATCCCCAAGCCCACTGAGAACAAACCCAAGAGACAATGAAATGGAAGATGGTGAGAGTCACATAACTGAACTTTCTAAAATGATAGCAAATGCAATAAAGAAACAGCTTGAAGAAGCTATAGAGAAATTCAAATCAGAAATATTCTCTCAGCTAAAAAATGATATGACAATTATTATTAAAGAAAGGTTGGGTGTATCTAAAGAAGAGCAAGATAAAAAAAAGAAGAACTTAAAACTTTGAGAGCCACAGTCATAATTGTCCAATGAATACATAATTTTATTGGAATGTATATGTAGGAGGGAGACCTATGATATTTACATGGTATAGTTCTGCCATTCCTCAAACATTTTTTCTTCACAGTGAAAATATTCACCATGGCCTGGGCAAACCAGACATTCAACTCTGACTTCATCCTGCTGGGAATCTTTGAGCACAGCCCCATGCACACCTGCCTTTTCACACTGGTCCTGGCCATCTTCATAGTGGCCTGTGTGGGGAACATGGCCATGGTTCTGCTCATCTACCTGGATGCTCAGTTGCACACACCCATGTACTTCCTCCTTAGCCAGCTCTCCCTCATGGACCTCATGCTCATCTGCACCACTGTCCCCAAGATGGCCGTCGACTTCCTGTCTGGCAGCAAGTCCATCTCTCTG
The DNA here is from genome assembly GCA_004363535.1 of Dasyprocta punctata. NCBI lineage: Eukaryota > Metazoa > Chordata > Mammalia > Rodentia > Dasyproctidae > Dasyprocta > Dasyprocta punctata. The sequence continues at coordinate 15,181 of RJWM01039914.1, forward strand.
GCAGGCTGTGGGACCCAGATCTTCTTCTATGTGTCCCGGCTTGGAACTGAATGTTTCCTACTGGCAGCAATGGCCTATGACCGCTATGCTGCCATTTGCCAGCCATTAAGGTACCCCGTCCTCATGAGCCAGAAAATCTGTGCCCTCATGGCAGTTTCCTCCTGGATTCTTGGCTCCATTGATGGTATAATTGTTATCATAGTTGTAATGTCTTTCCCATACTGTGGGTCCCGGGAAATACCCCAGTTTTTCTGTGATGTCCCTGCCTTGCTCACACTCTGATGCACGGACACCAAGACATTTGAACGAATAATGTTTTCCTGATGTGCAATTATGCTTGTCTTCCCAGTAGCAATCATCAGTACTTCCTACTTTCGTGTTATTCTTGCTGTCATCCACATGGGATCTGGGGAGAGTCGCCACAAAGCTTTTGCCACCTGCTCCTCCCACCTCATGGTGGTGGGCATGTATTATGGAGCAATGATGTTCATCTACATGAGGCTCAAATCTGAACGGTCTCTCACCTGGGACAAGATGGTGTCTGCCTTCTACACCATCCTCACACCCATGCTGAATCCCCTCATCTACAGCCTGCGCAACAGAGAGGTCAGCAGAGCTTTCATGAA
>RJWM01039915.1:0-15799 GCA_004363535.1 Dasyprocta punctata
TTGGGGAAAGGAGTCTGGTCTTGAATTTCATTTACATCTGAAAGTAGTTTGGAATATAATTAAGAAAAAAAGAGAAGGCCTTTCAGATGCAGAAAAACCTCCATACTTCCTTTAAATCTGTGGTTCTCAGATGGGGAGAAGGAAGGCAATGTCCGGAGATACCTTTGGTTGTCCCCTCTGGGATCTAGTGGGTAAAAGACAGGGGTGCTGCAAAACGATTCCACAATTTACTGGCCTGGCTGCCTTATCCTAAATGTCAGAAATGCCTGGCACCAAACTTTAGTAGTGCTGCTGTTGAGAAAGTCTCTGTGTATCTAAATATTTAGATCCAAGTGGGACCTGGAGAATATTCTTATTCTTTCACTGCATCTAAGTCTTAAGTCAAAGTGAGATAGGGTCATGATTTCTTTTTACCTAAATGAAAGTTGTAGCCAAAACTTCTTTGTCATTGTTTTCACCTGTGAATTACTGGAAGTCCTATTTTTAATTTGGAGGCTGGGTTGCTGTGTGAAGGGGATGGGACTTGTGTCGAAAGATGTCGATGCCATTTACACCTCCATTGATTCCAATATACATTTCATTTAAAATGAGAAATCCCACTTTACACCCAGGCTGCATCTGTCACCAGCTGTCTAGTGTGTCCTTGGTAAAGCGTCTTAGCTTTGCTTAATTTCAATTTAAAGCAATTTCAAATTTTAAAACATTAAATAAATTAAATATAGGAACAGTCTCAAGGACTGTAGTGAGACTGAATGAGATAGAGCATGATGTGTAGCACTTTCACACCACTAATATTATGAATATGTTCAGGTGTGAAATATGTTCACTCTCTAACTACAGTCTTGTAAACTTTTAAATTCTTACTATAACTCTTAAGGATACCAATTGAAGTTTATAAATTCTCACCACTCTTGGTATTTCCTATGTGCAAAAGAGCTTTATATTTATTATATGTCTTTTAATGAAAAATTTGGAATTCTTTTTATCTATATATTTCCAGGATCATTAGTATGATATTGATGATCTTGATGGAATAATTCTTAAAAACAGATAAAAAATTAATACTGGTCTTCCTGGAGATAATTTGATTAACATTGTTTTGGAAAATGTAACTGCAGATGGTAGCAGTTAGTCCACTACAAAATCACCCACGATAAACCTCGACTTTAGGGGTCTTTATGTCAGGTTGGTGATTCTGTTTTTTTTGTAATTTTAAAAATTTTTATCAGTACATGTTTGCAGCACAAAATGACTACATTCATTGCAGTGAGTTGGTACATGGACATAATGCATATTTTTTGTGTTTGTGTGTTTATTTTTATTAGTACATGTTTATAGTACTAATGATTACATTCCTCATGGAGACTTAGTACATGTATATAACACATTTTAATTATTTTTTCATGGCCTTTCTCAACCTTCCCCCCTTTATTTCTTTCTTTTATTCCTTTCTTTTTTTTATTTATTTATTTTTTGTGGAACCGGGGATCGAACTCACAGCTTCACGCCTGCTAGACAGGCGCTTACACCACTGAGCCAAACTCCCGGCCATAGTGTTTTGAGGCGGGGTCGCACTATGTAGCTCAGGTCAGCCTTACGCTCACATTGTAGCCCAAGTGGGCCTCGAACTCACAAAGCTCCTCCTACCTCAGCCTCCCTAGTGCTGGGATTAAAGGCGTGTGCCACCACGCCCGGCTCCCCCTTTATTTTTGATCCCCTTCCCATTTTCTATCTTTTTTTCTATCTTTTATTCTGCTCTTTATTTATATTTTGAGTTTCTCATATAAGAGAAACTATGTGATATTTAAACTTGTGTATCTGATTTATTTCACTTAACATTGTTGTCTCAGGGTGCCTTCATTTTCCTACAAATGACTCAAGATTATCATTCTTTATGTCAGAGTAGTACTCCATTGTGTGCAAATACCACATTTTCTTTATCCATTCATCTGTTGATGTACATACAGTCTTCTTCCAGAATTTAGCTATGATGAATTGTGCTGCTGTAAACATGGGCATGCATGTGTCACTGTAACACAATGTCTTTTAAGTTTTGGGAGATGTCTCTGTGTGCTGTAATACTAAGTCTAGAGAATATATCTACCTTCATTTAAATAGTTTGCAGTCTATAAGGGTATCTTTTGTTGTAAATGGTTTTTATTAATTTGAGATAAGTTTCTTTTATACTTAATTTTCTTCAATTTTTTTTTAAATGAGTGAATGATAAGAGTTGGACATAATACATCTTAATGGTGAAACTTTTGTGGCTTTATCTCTTGCCCCCATAGTCCACATCTGAGCTTTTAGAAAGGAAAAGGCTTTTCACTGGACTGGTGATATAGCTCAGTGGTGCAGTGCCTGCCTGGCAAGTGCAAGGTCCTGAGTTCGAGTCCCAAGAAGGTTTTTCACTTACAGGATAATGTAACATGGTTATTGCTCTTGAATGGGTGATTTTAAAATTTGAAGCCAAGGAAGAACTTATTTGCAGACCCACTGTGGGCTCACCAAAGGCAGCTCCTACTGGTCTTACATAGTGCAGCATAATTTCTATGTGGTAGGTAAGAGATTTTAGTCTAACAGGTAAGTGTGGGGAGATGCTTATATGGATGCCCATGTAAATGTAAGAATGTGTGTCCATGTCTGTGCATGCACTAAGAAGCATGTGTATGTGAGTGTGTATGAGCGTGTAAGAGTGTGAATGTGAGCAAATACAGTTGTCTGTGTGAGTGTGTAAAAATAAGGTGTACTATGAAAGGCAGTGCTGATTATGGATGGGAACCCTGGATTGGGAACTAGAGGGTCTGGGAGTGTCCAGAGACTAAACAGTTTTGCTGTTTCTAATATATCAACTTGAAAATGTGATTCAGCTTTTTTTTTTTTTTTTTTTTTTTTTGCGGCACCGGGGATTGAACTCACAACCTCGTGCCTGCCAGAGCAGGCGCGTACGGCACTGAGCCAAACTCCCGGTCCTAGTTTTGTTGAGGCAGGGTCGCCAGCTTTTGTTTCTTTATCAAAAAATGAAAACTTATTCAACTCATGATTTACCCACTACAGTGTCTCCTATGTGCCACATGTAGAATGAATTACCATTAATAATAGTTTTCTCAGTGACATCATTGAATTATTAAAACCGTAAATGAGATGTGGTGTATTAGCAAGCATTGTAATCACTGTTGCGTTTTGTAAGTGGGATGTTTATGTGGCTCTGTTTGTTACTGGAGTCAGTCAAAGGCACAAGTACAAGTGAAGTGCATTCTAGATGCCATGAGAAGTGAAGGAACTGATGGGGTAGAATTTTAAGGAGGATGTGGAGCCGCTTTCAGTTTGCAGAAAAGCTGGACTCTAGGTAAGCAGAGACCTGAGTAGACAGAATAACATAAAAAAGGAATTGGTCCCTCTGATTCTCTTTGGCAAGTAGGATTCATATTCTCTGGAAACCAAATTGCTTATTGATTCTCCAGGGACTGCTGCTGTAATACTAGCAGTGATTTTATTACGGTTTAAGTTTTTCATTTTCTCTCATGGGGTGGCTGTCCATTTTTCCTTCAGTAATATCATGGTCTTTGTTGTGAATGCTTCATTTGGTCATGAAGTGGAGCTTGTGCCCCCTAAACATTTCCTGCCTTTGTGTCAGCCTTTGATCGTTTCTAAAACCATTTCCTAGGCCTGTAATACATCCATGCCACTTGTCTGCAGAAAGTTTGAAAGTAGTAAAGTTGATCTAAACACTTTGGTGCACAACTGAGCAGTAAGTACAGTTTCAAAGCTGCAGCAGCTGTTTGTGTCTTTGCTTTGCAATCTGGTGTTTTAACTGGAATCCTTTATGTCAGAACATAATCTACTTAAAAAGTTTCTGTTTGTGTCACAAATAATAAACTTGATGGGTTTTTACAGTATCCAAACAATCTCTTTAAATGGCCTCTTCAGATAGCTTTCTTTCCTCAGTGAGGGAAGCAAAAAACAATCCCTTTAAGTGTCTCATGAAATATTCAGGTTTTTTTTTTTTTGCTATGACCATAAAGATTCGTAATTGACAAGTTCTGTTTCTACCATGTTTTTTTGTTATAGTTAAATATCAAAACTAAAAATCAGGAATGTCCTGTAGTTTAGATTTAAAATATGTATCTTATGTGCATAAAATAGATTATAAGATTTATGGTATGTCCTATAGTTTAGATTTAAAATTGGTATCTTGTGTGTATAAAATAGATGATAAGGTACACATATAATCTAGGATAGAGAGTTCTCTAAGAAGACCCATGTCTGGTTAGTTTTGGGGGGGGGCATGGTCTTGCTAAGTAGTTCAGAGAAACTATGAACTACATCTGTAGCCCAGGCTGGTCTCACACTCACAGTCCCTCTACTTAGCTTCTCCAGTACTGGGATTACAGGCTTGCACCATCATGAAAGCCTGGTTGTTTAAAATTGTATGGTTCCACTGCACATTTCTTGACACTGGGACCGAGATAACAGTCCTGTTCTTAATTCCACTTAAGTGTTCTTCCTCCTCCTCTTGTTCCTCCTCTTCCTTCTCACTTCTCTGCAGTATCAGCTCTGTATATTTCTCTAATTTGCATCAACATCTTCAAGCACTCTTTTATGTTGGGCCTGATCTCATCAAAAATCGATTCCCTTTACATTTTGGCACTGGCTGATTTCTCGTCTTACTCTATCACTGGCTTACAAATGAAAGTGAAAACAAAAGAACTGTGGGCCATACCAACGCCAAACCTCCCCAGACGCACTCAGTGAGACAGCTGGAGATAACAGAGCCACCATCAGCACGAGATGATGGATGTAGCTGGTTGAACTGAGCACAGGTAGGGTGGCCATATGGCTTCATTTTTAGCAACCCAGACCTCAGAAAGCTTCCTCTGGGACCAGTGTCAACATTTAAACTTGCAGAAATAGACACATGCCTCTTTTCTTTTCTTTTCCTTTTTCTTTTCTTTTCTTTTCTTTTCTGTTTTGAACTAAATTGTCTTCAAAGAAAGCAATAAAACTCTTAAAATGAGAGATATACTTGTTGCATAAAAATCACAAATAATTAGGCAGTAATTAAACACAGATAAAGAAAGAATCAGAAGGTAGGAAGATAAATATGAAGAAATAAACCAGAATATAGCCCACAGAACAAAAAGATTGACAATAGAAGATTGAGTATAAGAATTTGGATAGAAGGGCCGGGAGTTTGGTTCAGTGGCTTAAGTGTCTGTCTGGCAGGTGTGAGGTTTTGAGTTCAATCCCTGGTGCCGCAAGAATTTGGGTAGATAGTGGCTGAGATACTCTGAGAACTGATGATAGATCTAAGTCATCAGCAATGAGAAGTACAGTTTATTCTAAACAAGAAAAATGAATGAAATCTATACTTATTATGGTGGCAGGAGGGGTATCAAACACAGAGTGAAACTATTAAAGTTAGCCAAAGAGAAAAACAGTAACAACCATTAGACTAATAACAACTATGGACGATATGTTGAGATACAGTAATTATCATTCCTAAATTGTTTAGCAAGCCAACTGTATTTCAAGAACCAAAACTATATATATATATATATATATATATATATATATATATATATGAAGAGAAGCAATTTATCACTGTAAGACTATATAAAAATGTTTCTAAAAGTTTTACTACACAAGAAATAAAAATGAATGGTAAGATACTAGAAGAAACATAAATGAAGATATGAATAACTACTATAAGTATATTGACAATGTCTATTTTACTGGGAAAGCAAAACAGAACTAAACTACTAAATGATAATAAGCTTACAAGTATGGATGTGAGTGATAAAAGTTAAAATCATCTATGATTTCTGCCTTGTTTGGTTGGAGACAGTTAAAATAACACTTAATCTGAGACTGTGATAGGCAGGCACCTAAAATTCCATGGGCACAATAGGAAAATAGAGAAAAAGATGAAGTAAAAATCTAGGTGACATAGGAGGAAGAAAAACAAGAAGCACAGGCAAAGCAGGACAAACAGAGGATAAGATGATAGAAATTAATAACCACAGTAAATGGAAGTGCACTGATTTTACCAGTAAGAAAGCGTATTGTCAGATTAGATAAAAACCAAATGTATATCCATGCTATTTATAAGAACTGTACCTAAAATATATGGAACTTTTAACACATGCACCAAATGTAAAAAATGTGAAAGAATATCTTTAGTAGCATTGTTTCTTTGGAAACAAACTAGAAAATTGGACGTAACTTCTGTGTCCTTCAATGGGAAAATATTTAAATGCATTGTGATATATTAATTGGTCTGGGATAAGCAATGAAAATAAATGAATAACATCAGAGATCAATGTAAGTGAATATAAAAACATGATATTGGACTTATGGCACATTTACAAATTTCAAGTACATTGTATTTAATTACTATATTTTTAGTGAAACCAACTAAAACAATGGAATCGATTTCTAGTAAATTCAAAAGTGATTTGTATCTGGGGGTAACGGGGTTTCTGGGCCTGGTTTCATGGGACCATGTCCTGTGACACAAGGCCTTTTGTGTAGGACACAGGGCGTGGTTTAATGCTTTGCGGCAACCACCATGAAATTCTTAACAATGGTAAACAAGTGTCTTTGCGGTTTGCACGGGCCCCCTCAAATTATGTAGCCAGTCTTAGACTACAAATGTGGAGAGAGAAGGGGACCGGGATTATATTGATAGTGCTCTTTCTTAATCTGAATGATGGTATTTGGTGTTTATTTTCATCTACGTTACACATAGCGTAATATGTATTTTGTGTGCACGAAACATTTCATTTTGCAAATTAATTTTGAAATGCTACCGCCACAGTCAATAGTTCTAGTAATCATCAGCGATATGCAGGCAACAGAATCCCACAATCACTGCCTAGGTGGAATTGAGTATCTTATTTATATGGTTGCGATGTGGAAATTGGTCTAAGTTGTTGAGTAATTATACTTAAGCGTATGCTTTTGACTCTATAAAACCCGGGTGAGTAATATCAATTTGAGGAAAAGAAGAGCCCTGTGTATTTCTTTACACAGTTGGATATCCAGCTGCTCTGGTTTTCATATTGCAAGTGCACTTCCTTTGCAAACTTGTTAGCTCCAGCATTATTTGGAGGCTCTGTCTTTTAAAAGCAGGCAGCATTTAAAAACTACAGGGCAGAACCTATCTGATTTTGTGGTTGTCACCAGCAGCTGGTGCACCCAGCCTCCTCTGAGGAAGTTAGCTGCCCTCTAGCCACCGTGAATATTGTGCGAACACAGCACATCTGCGCTAGAGGCTCACTGCGCATGTGCGACTGTCGAGGCCAACGTGCCTTTCCTGTGTAGCTTAGCAGCTACAAAGTTCACACGTTGAGACAGCTGGTGAAATAGTTTGCTAAGTGGCACACTCCTTTTCATGCGGGCACCTGCGTGATTCTGAGCGGCGCAATGTGGCCATCACTTTTCAGTGCATTGCTTGGCTGCTAGAATGGGCCAAATTTTTGGGGGAGTTTTTAAAGGCAATATGGCACAATATTTAGTTTTTCTGCACAGCTCTCACAGAACACTTGGTTGTTCAGTTTAACTGTATTCCTTAAGTGCCTCTTAAGTCTGACTTTCAATCACTCTCTCTCTCTCTCTCTGTCTCTCTCTCAACTTTCCTTTCATTATGCATCCGTGCTCTAGTGTAGCGAAGCGCTGAGGCTCCAGTATTAGGCATTCATAACTTCAGCCACTCAACAAACATTTATAGGTCATCTTAAATCTTAACTTGTGCATTTTAAAGTCTTGGTCCAGTCTGCCTCATCCTTCTTTCTTGTCCTCTTTCTTTCTTTCTTTATTTTTTTTACCGGTTCTGATTTATGCCCCCTCTTCAGTGCTGGGGTTGAAACAAAGGTCTTATGCGCACGAGGCAGGCATTGTACGGCGGATCGACATCCCGCTCCTAATTTGTTCTTTTTAGTAAAGTTTTTCAAGCTCTTATCTACTGTCTTCTTTTTGCTGGTCCACTACTGGCCCTGCCTGTTCTACAGTGGCCCTGCCTGTTCTCATATACTCTGTTGTGCTGCTTAGAAATTCTTTGATGAATTCTTGCACAGTGGAAATTAAAATGAAACTTTGGGAAACATACTTCATATATAACTCAAGCTTTACCTACACTTGTTGTTTATAAATGCACTGATCTGTCTTTGGAGAACAAAGGACTGATTATCTATTATAAAGTATTTTTTTTTTTTTTGCAGAAAATACAAGGTACGTTGCAAAGAGTGTCAAAAATTGTCTAGGTAACTATTGACATATAATACCATTTAGTCAAATTTGGTAAGTTTAGATCATCTTACTATAGAAGTCTTGCCCCGAATCAAACCAACAGTTAGTTGGACACTTATTTTATGTGAGGATATGGGACATACAGAAATGTGAAAAAAGATTCTTACCTCCCTTGAAGTGCTTCCATTTCCTTGTGGTTATCTACACATACATATAAAGAAAACTAATAATGTAATGTGAAATAGCGCTGTAAATCATTCAGGTATTGAAGGCAGTAGGAAAGTAGAAAAAGTAATGATCATTGATAGTTAGGATTGCCAGAGAAATAGAGGGGCAAAGAACATTTCTCCATATTAGAATCTTTTTGGAACCAGGTAGACTGATAACTTCTGCTGGCTGTTAACTCCAAAGAGAGAAAACACTCAGAATCTTTATTACTTCTTCATTGCTTTAGACAGATTTATTTGGAATTATTGTTAGACATTTTCCTTTTTTAAATTTCTTTTAATGGTTTGCACATTTGCCCAATTTTATTGCTTATTTCCTTGGAAGATTATGTCATTGAAATTTTTTTCTGGGAATCGAATCTTAGTTTTTTGCATATGTATTTCTTTTGACTGTGAATGATGAATCTTATCACTTGTAAGCTAAATATACCTCTTATAGGGAAGAAGCTACTATTACTATCAGGATGCAGTGTTAAAAAGGCCACGTGTCTTAGAATCAGGTAAGTCTGCATTTGAATCTTGCTATGTGACCTTATTAAATGTATTAAATGTCGCAGCTTTTTTATTAGATAAGTGTTTACATATTTCATTTAGTATTTATTTTTAAGGGCTGATTACATAAAGTAACAATATAGCACTTCCATTCCATTTATATAAGGAAAACACAATAAATACCAGCCACTATCATCATTATTAGACCTATCTAGTTATTTGAATTTATTTCATGTATATGCTGAGCCTTCCACTAAATATTAAAAAGGAATCTGCATTTTTGTGAAATATTTTAAGGTCACTAGGTTAGATTAAGGGCTTTTTGAAGTTAATATTTTATGGAATTCTACTGGGTGGAGAACATTGTCTTTTTTTATTTTTTTTGCATGTTGTTTAGATTTTAATTGTATTTCATGGGTGGCCTACCAGTGGAGTGCAAGTATCTGTAATTCTTAAAATGGGTATTTTGCCAGTTTTCACATGCTTAGTTTTCTCTTCTTAAGTCAGCATGTCTAGGACTGGGGATATAGCTCAGCGGCACAGTGCCTACCTGGCAAGCACAAGGTCCTGAGTTTGATTCCCAGTACCCCCCACCATGAAATCAACATGTCTGTTTATTTATACATTATGCATTCAGACAGCACTCATTGCACTGCTGTCACTGTACATAAAGACAATTGAGGTTTGCTAGGCCCAAATTTAAAACAAGACCCAAACAAGTGGATAGATATAGTGCGTGAGTAAAGCCTCAGCGTGTTGTTCTGATCTATCGTCTGTGGTGTTTGGGAGGTGTATCTAGTGCTGTAAGGTGGAGGATTAAGGGTCTTGCTAATAACACTTATTTAATGAATCATTTTATACGCATGTTGTTCCCCCATTCTATTGCATTCCTTTTGGGTGACAAAATAATTTGAAGAAGTTTGGTTAAACTTGTCAAGCCTTTGAAATGGCTTACAATTGGTTTACGTATGAAACTAATTATATCAGTAATAAAACATGCTTTCTTAATTTTGAAGTTAACATGTGAGCATTAAAAATGTGGGCTATCTAGGAAAATTCTTCCCAGCTTCCAAAATTTGCACTGTGCTTTTATAATTTTATTGTGGTTATTCTCTGCTCCCTTTTGCACCTTTGCCATATACTAAGAGTGAAAAAATACAAGCACTTACTTCGGGAAAATAGACCCATTGTCCTCTCTCAGATAGAAATTTCAAAACTAAAAATAGAACAACTGTATAATCCAGTTGTCCCACTACTGATTATGCATCCAAAACATATATCAACATGTCAAAGAGATACCTCCACTTCCAGCAGTATTCTCAACAGCCAAGATACGAAATCAACCAGAGTGTCTAGGAGTAGAGGAATGGATAAACTGTGGTATATGTACACAAAAAGAGTGAAATACTGTCATTTACAGAAAGATGGTTGGAACTGAAGGATATTACACTAAGTGAAATATGCCAGGCATCAAAAAAATACCACATGTTCTTACTCATACAGAGAAACTAAAACAGTTAATTTCATAGAAGTGGAAAGCAGAATGTTGGTCATTAGACATTGGAAGGATAAAGGGGAGGAGAGATGGAGAGAAATTGAATAACAGTACCAAAATACAGTTAGGTAGGAGCACTAAGTTCTAATGCTCTACAGCACAGTAGACTCATTGTAGTGCACGACAATGTATTGCATATTTTGTGAAGAACTAGAAGACAGGATTTGGAAATTTCCCAACATGAAGAAAGGATTAATGTATTAGGAAATAGAAATGCTAATTACTCTGATTTGATTATTACATATTGTGTACATGTGTTGGATTATCACAGTGTACATATAAATATGTACAATTATTGTATGTCAGTTAAACACATGTAAATAAAATTAAAAATACAGGAATTGCATTGGTAGGATTTCTCCTTAGGCCATTTTCTTGATCAGTATCACACCTGAGGATCCCAGTAAGGAAAATTGCCTCTGATCAGCATTATGACCATGGGTTCAGGTGTGTTCATCTGACTTCTTAAGGGTTTCTTAGTAGTATTTGCAGTTCATGCACTAGAATCTTGAAGGGAATCATCAGTTTGTTCTACCTGGTTCAGGTATAGGTATTGATCTTTACTAATACTCAATAAAATAAATGATTAGTTGCAAATGATTGAAAAACTAATGCTGAATAAAACAAATGGTCAGCTATAAATGACTGAAATTTCAGGAAGTCATGAAGTATAAATTTTACTCTTGTAGTCTTTTCATATTTCGTTATCAGTTTACCACATTAGTTAGTAGTTGCTGTGATGAGTCCTCTTTCTTCCTCTGTCTTATGTTACATTCACTTATGTTTTTTGCACTCTTGATGGAGGACAGTGCACACCACTTAATATTTGTCCATATCCAGCTGGTACCTCCCTCTTGCAGGGTATGGAAGCATGTATGTATGTGAAAAGAAAACTTCAGACAGATTAAATTTAACAGATTTTAATTGATCAAAGGAGGAGTCATGAACTAGATTGGTCACAGAACCAGAGCACATTTAAATAACTATAGGTCAGCAACATGACTGGATAACATTCAAAGAGAAGTGAGATACAGATAAAGGAGATGAGGCATAGAGATAGCTGAATTGGTTACAGTTCCACCTTTACCTTACTTGAACACAGTTTAAACATTTGGCCACCTGTGATAAACTGAAATGCAACTTCTGTGCTTGACAGACTTAGTTATGGTGACAAGAGTACACTCTTTGGGTACTAAGGTAGATTGCAGTTCCTTACTAAAGAGTCCAGTGCAGAGGCCTGCTGAGGCCAAATTTAGTTTAACACGTGGAAATAAATTGCCTACGCTACTGCTTGTGGTTAACAGCAAGGAAGGCGGCCTCTCCTAATTTGTTTCTTCACCTGTACAGATGGTGATACCTCTTCATACCTTCATCAAAGGCTGCATTTAGAACAATAGCAAAATTGCCAGCTGCCTCCTCTCTATGTGCTGGGTCTTGCTTAACTTTACAAAAATATTGTGATGCAATAGGAGTTCCAGAAGATGGTGAGACAGACAACAGCCAAAGGGCTTTGGGTGTTTCTTTTGAGGTTCCTATAAATACCCTATTACTCACTCTGCCTTCAGTCTTCTGCCAAAGGTGTGAGTCTTCCTGTCTCAGGCAGAGAAAGACTGCCGACCTGGATCACATGGTGGTGGTGGTGGTCTCCAGGTTTTTGCCCATAGCCTGCAGGCAAGCTCTACAGTGCAGTCTTGGACTGAGCTGTTGACGCTTACTACAATTGAAGCCCAAACCGGCCCACTGGTGATATCCAGTCATAACCCTTCCATCATCTGAGGCCTTATCAGAGATGGCATTCTATCAGAGCTTGTTTTCTTGATGCAGAGAACCTCAGGGCAGATTTCTGTTTTTCCTTTTATCTTAATTCCCTAAATGAGACGTTAAAATGCAAGCAAGCATAATTCCATAAGTTCTAGAAAAAGAGATTCTGTGGGTATTAGGTTTTCTATTTCAGTGTAATTTATCTTTTGGAAGTGAGACTTGCCTAACTTGAGCTTCACTTGCTAATAAAAGGGTTCCCATTTATTAACCCCTTCTCTCCCATAGATAATGCCTGTCTGATGATATCAGAGAGTTGGCATAAATTATGGCATTTATTGTTAATAAGATGAAGCATTCTCAGTACTTAGCATTGGGCTGGTCTCTACTAGGCTGACAAACGTGAACAATGACCCCGTTCCTCTTGTCACCACATCAGAGCTACTGGATGTCAAAGGAGTGAGTTCTCAAGGCTTCTATTTGGTGCTCTTCTAAGTTTAGTCTTTCATGAATACAGCTTATCCAACTGTTACCTGATGACAGTGTTAACCAGTTCCTTTTCAGTTTGCAGTTTCACATACTGCTGAGCATGCTACAGCTGCAGGAATGGAAATATTTGGTGCATGACACCGCTCCAAACCTTCTTTCCTGTGCTGTTGTGGACAGGGAAGTTTCAAAATTCACTTTGTTTTAGGCAAGAAACAGAAGTGAAAGAATGACACGTAATACTCTCCTCTGTTTCTAAGACTCTGTTACCCATTGGTCCTCTCACACACTTCCAGCTCCACCCGCTTACCTCCTGGTTCAGTCTTCCTGTTTAGCTGTTTCATGTTTACTTCTGTGTGAGCTCACATTAATTATGTGGATCACCCGTCTTGTCACTGTCTACTTTGAAGGATGAAGAGACACTTGATTTGGTAAGCAGTCCCCAAGACTGCCTCATTCCTGGGCCTCCGCCTGCTCCCAAACAAATGCTAGTTTGTAGGGTTTCCTTTGGATACCAGACTTTTCCCCTCGAAGTAATTAAAACCTGCAGTTTTTAACTACAAAGCTGGTTGATATAATATGATTTGGCAGATCTCTTTGAGTTTAGACAATGCTGTGCTTAAAGGAAAGAATTTGATTGGCTGTTGGCTACTTAATTGGAAAAGTTATGAGTTCTTTTTCTTTTTTCTTGTGCTTAGCCAGCCTAGATCTTGAATGCATGGCTGGTCTCTGTGTGGGTTTAAACTGTATCTAACTGTTTCAGAAAGGCTTATAGTGATACCTTTGTACTTGCCGAGGCCCACTGCTGCCTCCTTTGACTGTTCAAGGTAAGGCCATTTCATTGTGGCCCTGTAGGAAGCACTGGAAGACCTGCCAGGCAGGAGGTGACCTCAGGGCCTGGCTGATTCATCTGGCGGTCACTAAACTGTCAAAGACCAACTTACTTAGAGAAAAATAAAGTTGCTTTTTGTTTGACCCTTGCAACTAGAAGGAGCCCTTAATCTGACCAATGGCATCCTCATGAAGAATGTTTGAAAGCAAATAAATAAAATAGACATGTATTTGTGAAATTCTTCAGATCAGATTTCACAGAATTTCTTTATGTCAGGATAAACAGAAGAATCACCTAAATTCCCAGATCCAGTAGTCTTATTGGTGAGAATACATAATAGTAGCTGGAAAATACATAAAAATGGACCATTTGAGAGGAGAACAATTACAGTGATTCAATGGTATATAGTATTTTTCAAAATGAGTGAAAGGCTTAAGTCATCAGCCTGTTGATTGAAAGCAGTATGTGCACAGCAACAAATGTTTTAAGAAGGAGCACAAAGACTGAAAGTTCTTGTGGAATCAGTGTCTTCTCCCAGCTGCCTAACCGTGGAGGAAGAGGTGGTAAAGGTGTTTTGCAGTTGTAGGGAGAGCTTCCAAAAGGAGACAGGACCACATTTGCGATCGTACTCTAGCCCAAGGGAAAGGCTAAGGGGACATACTGGTTCTGGGCTATTCCAGAAGAGCTGTGCAGAAACCAAAGCTGAGCAGCTTGTTGAAGAATATGTGGACAGTCAGCTCTGACATACTAATTTATTCCAAACCCTTTTTCTTTTGGTTCCAATTTTTATTGTTTATTAGTGTATGTTTACAGTAAAGGATAGTTATATTCCTCGTGGGGAGCTTGTGAATGTACACAACACTTCTTCTTTTTTCATTTCCTTCATCTTTTCCCTCTCTCTCCTCTTTCTTGCTTCCCTGCTCTTTTGCAAAAGATCTACTTCCATGTTTCCTGTTATCTATCCTTTAGTTTGGTTTTTATTTATATCTTGGATTTCTCGTATAGGAGATGCCATGCAATATTTAAATGTGTGTGTCTGATTTACTTCACTTAACATTATGGTCTCAAAGTGCATTCATTTTCCTGCAAATGACTCAAGTTTATCCTTCTTTATGGCAGAGTAGTACTCTGTTGTATGTAAATACCACAATTTCTTTATCCATTTATCTGTTGATGGACATATTAGGTGCTTCCTAAACTTAGCTGTTATGACTTGTGCTGGTATACACATGGGTATGCATGTGTCACCATAACATAATGTGTAACTTTTTTTTGAGAAGACAACTAGGAACATATCCACCTTCACTTACATGGTTTACAGTCTAAAAGTAAGTCTTTAGTCCATTCCTGTTGTGGTAATAAAATAATTGGTTTTTTTTTTTATTTGAGCAAAGAAAAACAAAACAAACAAAAACAACAACAACAACAAAAAAGACGACATATATAGTAAAAACAACAAGCAAAAGAGACAAGCAAATGACTAGAGTAAATACACAACATTGCAGGTTTACACAACCAAAAGATAGAAGCTTGACAATGGTTGCAATATTGCGCATTGTTATCTTTGAAATGGTTTCTTACATTAACAGATATAGACATGCAAGATTGATCCAATCATATGAGTATTAATTGTTCTTTCTCAATAACGAATACATTCAGCAGTGTTCCTTTTAGTTATCTTACATATATATATATATATATATATATATATATATATATATATATATATCTTTTCCTCCTCCCTTTTCTCTTTCCGCCTATTCCCTTCCCGATTATCTTTGCTCTTTGAGCTGTTTTTTACCCTTCCACAGCATTTATTATAGATTCTGAATCATATATACTTTTCCATTTCTTACACTAGGGAGACAATACGGTATTTACACATGTGGGTTTGATTTATCTCGCTTATGAGTACGGTCTCAAGTCGTGACCATTTACTTATAAAAGTCTCAATACAATCTTTCTTAATAGCTGAGTAGTACTCCATTGTATAAAAACACCATATCTTTTTTATCCATTCTTTGATTGATGGGCACTTGGGTTGTTTCCAAGATCTGGCTATTACAAACTGGGTTGCTATAAACATGGGTGCACAGATATCACTGTGGTATGATGTTTTCAATTCTTCTGGGAAAATGCCCAGAAGAGGGATAGCTGGGTTGAATGGGATCTCTAATCCTAACTTCTTGAGGAATCTCCACA
>RJWM01039916.1:0-15825 GCA_004363535.1 Dasyprocta punctata
CTCACCAAAGTTTGCCAAAACTTGATTGCTTGTGGAAGAAAAATGGCATTATTGCTATTTCCTCTGCATGAGAACATCTAAAACAGGTGATGGGCAGCAGGAAAAGGGTGAAAGTAAAGGATAAAAGTATAATACTTTGTGAGTTTGTATTTTTATACTAAATTTCAAATCTAGATAGGTTTTTGTTTTCACTATAATCTTTAGAATACTCAGTTTTCTACATTGCATACCCTTCCTCATGTAAATATGGTAGATGTCATTAAATTACAATTAGTACTGGCTTTACTAACATTTTTTATTAAGGTAAATCATTTTGTTAGAAATTTATTCATTCATTCATTTTTGAGACAGGATCTCAGTATGTGACCCAGATTGACCTTCTAATTCACTATGCCTCTGCCTCCTGAGTGCTGGAATTACAAGCATGTGTCACCATGCCTGGTTAGAATTTCATTTTCAGATTCAAGGTTGCTCCTATTTTTATTTGCAGCCTATATTTTGTAGTGCTAGTTGTGAGTAGTTACTGGGAGTGGAAAGTTTGGTTTTAGAGCTGGAATAACTGAGTCAAGGTGTATCAAGTGACTTAGTGGAACCCCTCTCCCCAGTATTATACACTCTGTTGTATATGGGGTTGCAGCCAGCTTTAGGCTATCACTGGCTGTGGTCTTGGATGTTGTTTTGCTTGAAGCTTCCTTTTATTTTTCACACTAATGGCATGAGGTTGCTGTGTAACTTCCTGTGTGAATCCATGGTAGGAGCAGAGTTTTGGAAAGTATGGTTATCAGGTTTTAATGTATCCTTTAATGGTTATCTTACCTGAGAAGATCCAGGGAAAAGGGAATTGAATGGTCCAAATTCTAACTGTGAATTCTTCTCAGGGCAGCTGTACTCTATTACAGTGGGATATCATTCTCTATTTAAAAGAATGATACAGACCAATTTAATATTTTAACTTTTTAATCATTCAGAAGCTGGTATATTTCCTAAATAGATTAATTAACATTTTAAGTTCTTTTTAAGGAAATTTGCTTTTGCAGCATTATAAAAGTTCATTTTTGTGGTCAGATGAACTCATTAAACTCTACATGGAAAAATTGCTTGTGTATTTAATCTCTGCTGGATTTCCTTTTAAGAAGCTAGTACCTGTATTGCAAATGTGCTTAAAACTGTCAGGCTGCGACCAGGGATTTAGCTCAGTGGTGTGTAAGCACCTGCCTGGCAAGCACAAGTTTGTGAATTAGATCCCCGGTACCAAAAACAAACAAAGAAACAAACAAAAACACAAAAAACAAACAAACAAAAACTGTCAGACTAACAGGAAGTATAAGTAGGGTTATAGAAAAAGAGAATAACAGAGGTGCTATATGAAGAACATAGAATGGACACATAACGATCATTTTGGTATCTATTATGTGGAAGTTACTAACTAGTTTTGTAATTGACAATAGCCCTCTGAGAAGTTTGATAAGAGATTTGTATAAAGGAGGGAGCCTCATTCAGACTTGGTGTGGGTTGAGGAAGGACATGTTTAGGGATCTCAGAGGAAAGATGTCAGGAGGTATTTCTAAGACAAGGACCTGAGCACAACCTACCTAATAGGCTAGGGGAGAGAGTAGTGTATGAAGAAACATAAGTATGCATGTATGAGGGGATGTTAAATCCTGGGGCTCTGTCGACATTCAGTAGAAACAGCTGGTGAATGAGGATGTGGAAAGTGATGTGATAAAGGATGAGGTTGGAGAGGATTGTTGGGTTTCCAATATTAAAGGGTTAGGAGTTAGAACTTTTCCTTCCTGGTGGCAGGGGTCCCAGAAGGAAGCTTGTGTTTGTACCCTCTTTGATTTATTGAGTGCATCTGTTAGCCATGCTTGCTCCACTGTGCTGAAAAAAGGTGTGTGTGTGGGAGTCTTACTTGAAATGTCTGTGATTTTAAAAATTATGTAAGTTTTATTTATTTTGTATGGAGTATGTAGAGTAAAGAATATATGAAGATTATCTTAAAGCTCTAACATTTAAACTCTTGGTTCTGGTTCTGGCTTTATTAACTAATTTTGGCAAAGCATCTGATCTCTTTTAGTCTAACTTCCAGGTCAGATAAAAGTAGATTCTCAGACCCTTGTTTTTGCCCTGGTTCTTTTTATCAAAGTGGGGGCGGTGCTAAGTATAGCTCGGGAAGGCAAGCAAAGAGCTAATTGCCATCAAAGCAGCAATAATGTCTGAATGAGTACTTCTCAAATTATCTTCTAGGGTATTTTGGGAGAAAATGCCAGGAGAGTAGAGTGTTATAATTGAAAAGGATGATTTCCTGGTGGTTGAATTTCAGGCAGTCTGTAACCTGGATAGAAAAAGATGATCCTATACTTTACAAGTGAACTCCTAAGGTTGCCTTGTGTCCATCAGGGAAGTTAGAAAAATAATTACTCTGCTTACATCCACCTATTTCCAGGACAAACTGAATTTGTAATCGAAAGGTGTAGTTTGTTGGTAATGTCAGATTGTTCTTTATTATTTTGTTTATGTAGTGCCGGGTATCACACTCAATCTCACACAGGGTAAGTGTGTGCTCCACAACTGAGTTATGTCCCCAGCTCTCTTCTTTACTATTCCTAAAACCACTACCTTATTCTTTATGGACCAGTCATCATGTTGCATTGAGCTGGTCTCATTGCATTTCCAGCTTCTTTTTAACATTTGAGATAAGGTTATTTCTTTATTTAAAAACCCACATTGACATTCTGCTGACTGGGATATTTTCTGTGGAGGAGGAATGGAAAGGCTTCGAATGTACTTGATAACTGAATCTGACCTAATAGGGGAACTTATTTTCTCGTATTTCTTTGACAGAGGACTATGCACTTAGTAAGTAGAAGGAGGATAAAAAGAGTTGTTGCTTTTTAAAAATCACGTATGTCTTACCTCCTAAAATTGTACTGGTCATGATCAACATTCAGTGCTCAGAAGGTTGCTATCCTTGCTGATGTGCTTCCGGTTGTATGGCAGATTTTCATACACAAGTGGTATGACCTAACTGTCAGACCTATGGGCTTTCCCAGCCTGTATTACAAGGGTAGCTGTGCTACAGATTAATACTAGCTCCTAGGCCATTATTTACTTGGATTTTTGTTGTTGTTGTTGTTGTTGTTGGTTTTTGTTTTTTGGAAAGAAAAAGTGGAATGAAAGCATTCTTGAAAAGTTGTCTGTTAAAGACTGTAACAATGACCAGTGGAGCAAAAGGGAAAAACAAAAAACAAAACAAAACCAACCAAACAAAAAAAGATAAAACAAAGCTGAGGTTTTTTTTTTTTTTCCTTTCCCAACCATGCAAGGAAATGTAAAGAAACACACTGAGAAATTGCCAAGGAAGAAAAGTCAGTTTTTAGAACTAGAAAGCAGCAAGGCTAGGGGCAAGGTGTGTAAATGTGATTGGAGCATTTATGGATAAGATAGAATGATTTCCTGAATCTGTGTATGATTGGTTAAAATAGGTCCCATTGCAGTGAAATCGTTTTTTGATATCTCCTAGATCAGTGCTGCTGTAGGTAGAAAAATTTCCTTTTATAAGAGCTTCAAACCCCATTACCATGTATAGTAAATCCCATTATGAAGATTCTGGACCTAGCTAGTCATCTCAGTGATCTCTGTTGGTGTGTCCTAATGTTGGAAGGCCCCTGTTGGCAGTGAACAGTTTTGAGTCTAGATATACTCTTGTATTCAGAAGAAACCCCTTGGTCCTCCTAGGTTGAATGTGAGGAGTCTGAGTCTGTTGGGTCCAGTTAGAATATGACTTGCTTCCATATGTGCCATTCTTCCAAGAGTTCAGAGTTACAAGCACGAAGATGTTTCGTAAGTGCTACTTGTGTTAAGTTTTATACAACTTGGGACCTGTATGTATTTTGAAAAACAAATTATATCTATATATCTATATATCTATATCTATATCTATATCTAGGTATATAGATATAGATTTTTTTTTGGTACCAGATATTGGACTCACAACCTTGCACTTGCCAGGTAGGCACTTATGCCACTAAATACCCAGCCCTTGAAAATTTTTTTTAAGAATTTCTCCTTATTACATAAAGGTTTTTTCTTTTTAATTCTTCAATGAGTGCTTCAGAAGTGATTTATATTCTTTCATGACTTTTAGTTCCACAGGGAATGCCAATTCAGGGACCTCACAGAAAAACATAATTTTGCTTCTTGTAGGAGGATTCATGGATAGCCCCAAATCTTTGCCTTGCCGTTGGACATACATGATACTAAACTACTTTCATTTCACTGGGGGAAATGTTTGCATTACCTCAGATTTTCAGAACTATTATAGGTTGCTTTCTTCCTCTTGTTACCTAACTGAACAGTTAATTCTCTGCCAATATAACTTGTAATCCCACTGGAGAGTACTGCAGTGCTTTTAAGCAAGTTCCATTTAAACAGATAGAGCTCTTTAAAAACAAGCCAATTAAAGAGTCTCAGCAGAGCTACAGTTGTTTCTTGCAGATCAAGAAAAGATGAGGGTAGGGAAAGCAGGATCCTTGGACTGAAGGCGTCCATGTGAGCAAATGTGTTTCTCCTAGCTGAGATTGTGTCCCTTTTCTGAGAATGCTCTGTGAGTGAATTTACAGAATCTACCTTGGCTGCAGAGATTTAGATTCTTTGGTTGTTTGACCCAGATTTGATCTTCAGGGTTATTTAATAACATTTCAGGTGTATCTTGATTTATTTGCTTTCTGGTTCAGTTTTTGATATGTCGATTTTGTGGGGTCAAGGAGAATTGGTAATGTGATTTTCAAAAGGACTTACGGTATTTACTGCAGTACATAAGTATGCAATGGTATTGACATTCCAAAAACTACTAAGACATAAAATGCTGTAAGCTTGTATTTCACAATAGAGTTCAAAATGTATTACAGTGTCTGCAAAGGTTTTATTTTTCAAAAACTTTAAAAATGTGACAAGTAACTATCTCTAATTAAATGTGATTTGCAATTGCGTAAATTATAGCTTGAAATAGATTCCTGGCTGGACTATTGAATTCCTTACTCTATAAGAGGCAAGAATTTCTGTGTACTGTTTCATTTAGCCTTTGCTTATGCATTACGTAACCCATATATATATATATATATATATATATATATATATATACACACCAAAGAAAGGTAGATCTTCTTTTGATAGTTTGCTAAAAATTGCAGTGCTTCAAAAAACTGTTACATGGCTAGTATTTTCATGAGTGAAATAAAAATTACAAATTTGCTTGTTTAATTTTCGTGTATTGTGCATAGTATTCCTATACAGAATTAGTGCATTCCTACAAACTGATAGTTTTAAGAAGTATGGCAGGCAGTTTTTTTTTTTAAACTCACATCTAAGATAATAGTGCATTCAAATTATAGGCTAGTTGTCTGGTACAGTGGGAAGAGGCAGTCACTGTAGTCTTAACTTGCCCAGTCTCGTAGCCACTATTTTGCAAGGAAAAAACTGTCTTTGATAAAACCAACAGAACTTCAAGAGCAGGTACTGCAGGTTGAGTATCCTTTTCTGAAATACTTAGAACTAAAAATGTTTTGAAGTTCGGATTTTTCTCAGATTTTGAGATATTGGCATATATATAATGGGATATTTGGGGAATGGGACCCAAAGCCAAACACAGAATTCGTTTGTTTCATATATGCCTTATATGTGCCTGAAGGTAATTTTAATACAGCATTTGCAGTTTGTTGCATGTGTCTATGACTTATCATAGGAGGAGAGGGGTGAAACTTTCTACCTGTGTCGTGTTGGTGCTCAAAAAATTTTGGATTTTAGAACATTTTGGATTTAGGATTTTCAAATCAAGAATGTTTAACCTGTCCATGTTAGTGAGAAGGATCTTGGAGAAAGGTTGAGTCCTTGACTTTTCCCTTCCTCATCTTCACTTTTCATCTTCATTTATCTAAGCATCCCCACCACCCCAGTACTGGGAATTTTGCTGCATGTGGCACATTGAACTGTATCCTCACCCCCTTTTTTTTTTTTCATTTTTCAGGTTCTTACAAGTTGCCCAGGCTAGCCTCAAATTTGTGATCTACCTGCCTCAGTCTCCTGAGTAGCTGGGATTGCAGGCGTGTACTACCATGCCTGATCATTTAAGTTATTAATTTGCTTGTCAGATGCTTGTTATATGCCTTTGTTAACTGTGCAGTGAGTTTTTACATAGCAGTTTATGTAGTTCATTTGTTTCTGAATGATTCAAAGTGCCTGCTTTTTTATTTTTAAATCCACAGTACTTTTTTTTTGTTTAGTTTGTTATGTGTATTCACAAAAGTTGGAAGAAAGTTATTTTTCAGTTCTCTTAGTTAAGCTCTCTTTTATTTTTAACCATTTGCCCTGCTTGAATTCAACTGCTTCTGCATCTCTTTAGTAATTTTGCCATTTATATCAAAGTGAGTTTAATGAAGATAGAATTTTATGATAGCCTCTTAGCTAACAGTATCCTTGATTTCCCACATCTGATTACTAAGTTGTCTTGTTTCCTTGGATTTCCCACATCATGATTACTAAGTTGTCTTGTTTCCTTGGATTTCCAGATGGTCTCATCTACAGTGAGTTGTAGCCCTAAGTTTACCCACGTAGAACAGCTGATATACCACAGAACTTCACTGCTCCCTTGGCTTGCTTTGATTTCATTGTTGGTCAGTAGGTTGGTGATCCTAGCACAGGGTTATGAGTTTGCATTTTATTCTGCCATTTTCTAGCTGACCTTTGCAAGGTTATTATCTAGTGTCAGTTCATCATTAGGAAAGTAAAGATGATACTACCTACCTTGTAAGGTGGTTGTGAAATTTAACAGTCTGTGTGAAGAACCTTACATTCTGTCTAGCAGGATGTGTAGGTACTCAATAAATGGTAGCTTCAGGCACTATTACCTATTCTTTGAATATACTTTCTGTTTAAATTCATATGGTAGTGTTCATGCCAAGATTTTTTGCAAAATTGCTTCAAAGATTAAAGAAGTGAGCTTTCATTGTAATTAAGGTATATTGTTATCTAAATTGTAAGTTTCTAATTTAATAAAGAAAGAAATGAAGATGGTCTTTAATTTCTCATAAATAAATACATGCTGCTTTTTGGTTGAGATTTTGTCACTGTCTAGAATTTTGCATTAGCATATTATATGGCATAGCATTGTTTTATTATAGATTAATGATGGATTAATGGGACAGTGTTGAAATTAAATAAGTTTTTTTTGGGCTGCTATTCTTCCCTTCTATCATTATTTTTAACATTTTAATCTTATGTCTCTCTAAAATTCCTGACAGTATGACTAGAAGATAATTTCTTTGCTGAACAGTAAGCTAAAACAATTGTTGTGCTGTCACTTCTTTCATAGGCTTTTGAGTAACCTGATTTTAATGTGTTACACATTTTATTGATGACTTTTGAAATTATACATTATCAAACATTTAATTATTAAATTATTATGATAATCTAAACTCTGATTTTACATACAAGGTAAATTCCTATGATTAGAAAATTCCTCATGGTGTTCTATTTATAATTAATATACTAAGTAAAACTAATTAGAAGTATCTGAAGCCCCTAGCAAAATCTGTAATTAGACATGCCATTTATAATTAACTGACTTTTCTCATTATTACATTTTTCCCTCTGCTTGAGTTAATCACCGTGTTCATTCTTAGTGATACATTTCTTCCTGACCAAGATACCGGTTAGCATTCACTAGTCACTGTGATCCTGTGATGGAGATTATGGTTTCATAGGAATTTTGTTTTTATTTATTGTTGTTATTTTTGAGCCAGAGTCTGGCTAAGTTGCTAAATTGTACAGGGTAGGCTTGAACTTTTGCCTCAGCCTCCCAGAGTGCTGAGGGTACAGGTATGTGCCATCACACCCAGTTTATTTATTATTTTGAGGCAAGGTCTCTCTAAGTTGCTCAGCCTAGCCTTGAATTTGCAATCCTCCTGCCTCAGTCTTTCTGGGATTACAAGTGAGCACCAATGTGCTCAGCTAAAGAAAAATATTTGAATCGTATGCTCTATAAAGTATCACATTGAAGGTTTTTGCCCATATTATCAAATTTAGCACTCATTTTATCAGAGGCTGAAAGCAATCATAGAAAACAGGAAAACATGCCCATTTTTTCTTCTCTAGTATTTAAGGACCAGGATTTTTCTTGCTGCTCTGTTTATTATCTGCATAACTGTGAAAGCATAATTGTGACCTTGGGCCAGTGGTACAGCTGGGATGTCTTCAGTTCTTTTGACAAAGAGCTGAGGCACTACATTTGGTCTTGAAGTTTCCCTTCCTTCTTTATTCTGTATCAAGCTTTCCTGTTTAGTTGCTAGGCTTTAGTGGTGGTAGCAGATTAGGTCACCAGCAGTTTCCTTAAAGCTGATGGAATTTAAGGCAGTGACAGTTCAACAGAATACATTAGAAAAATATATCAGCACTTGACTACAGTTCTTTAATATATGCTGCTGCATACCATCTCAACTTTAGCACTGCTTAGAAGTGTTCAATCATTTCTGTGGAGAGTTTAGAATTCTCTGTAAGAGACAGAACACTGTTGGAGAAGTACTTAGTGAAAGTGTGTAAAAGGTACATAGAGCAAGAATTGCATGAGTTCTTTTTGGAAAACCAGGTGAGATTTCTTTAAGGAGTAGTAATTTGCCATAGGTTTGAGGAGGAGATTCTGAACAAACGGAAAAGTAGCATTTGCAAAGACGTAAGTGCATAAGAGTGTATAGTAGATTCAGAGATTAACAAGTAGGAACAGTAGAAGATGACGTATTTTTCCAATACTTGATTTTTAAGTGGATAAATATGTATTGAGATCATATTTGTTTTTGAAATTGCTACATTTTGGATAGAGAATTGATGTACTGTCTGATACTGTTTCTTCCATTATATCTAAATTATTCTAGACATGAGAAAAGAAGGAGGAGGTGTAGGAATTTGTTGTAGTTCAGAGATACACTAAACATTGACAGAGCAGGAGTGCAATTAAAATTTATCTCCTGATTCACCGAGAAGCTTCTAATGAGCAAACACAGATTCAAACAGATTGAAGATGGTAGTTTTTTTAACGACATAAAAGTGTTGCCCATGAGGCTTTTGACTGACATCATGAAACTAATTTTGCTTAATGGCTATTGAGGCCTATAAATTCAGATGTGCAGAAAATGCAGTAAATTACTGGCCTGTCAGATTCCAGTAGCATGTCATCTTTTATCTGAATAGTGGCTTTTGTTTCTGGACTGTCAGGAGCAAGTCTGTGGACCTCTTCAAGGTTCTATTTGTACATGCACGAATAATTCAATTCAAAGCCATCTAAATATAGCAAATTGACAGCAGTGAAACAATGTATCTTCTTATGCTTGTGGAATTAGGAAATGCATCTCTTTTCATTTGAGAGAGCTCTTGAAATATGTCAGACATTTGTAGTGGTGTAAGTTCTGGCCTTATTGCCAGAGTTGATGACTCACACCTTTGAAATATAGGGAAGTCATATGGAGAGCAGAAATAACATTTGCTCTCTGACTGTCCAGCTCAGTGAATGACTTGAAAGCACCCACTCTGTGTCAGGAATTGTGTGGAATGCAAAGGTGAACAAATGGCATTTTTCTGAGTATCAAATTATGTAATTTTTCCTCTCTTAAGCTATATTTAGTAAAAATGACTGTCTTGTATGTGTATATTTAGTGCTATAGGCAACAGTAAAGGTTTGATTTACTTGTTGAGAGGTTATTTCAAAGATAGTTTTGAAATAGTTTAAGGGTTTGATAGCTTCATTTTATTACACTTTAAATTAGTGTTATTTTTATTTCCTATTACTCTATGTAATTATAAACGAAGAAAAACAATATTGTCTTTTTTTTGGAAAAGGAATATTTTCAGTGAAATGTCTATCTTTTCAAATATATTTAATTTGGCAGGTATTTAGATAGCATTTGGACTTGGAGTAAAGATTGACCCTTTGCTGCCCATAGAATAAAAGAAACCAAAATAATCAGCAAGTGAAAATTTTGAGGCTTTTTTGGTGTCTGGGTTATGAAAAGACAGAATTCAACCTTAACTGCACAGAATTCATATTTGCTTTTGCAGTGTTGTATTTTTATGTCCCTAAAGGCTATCTGAAAATCTATGTAAGAGAGGCCCACCTACTTTGAATATTGAGCACCAAATTAGCATATTAAGATCTCTGGTTGGTATAACTTCCTATTCAGTGTTATGAGTGGGCAAAGCACCTTAGAAATTAAGGGCATTTAGGGGTTGGGGATGTAGCGCATTGGTGGAGCACATGGAAACCCCAGATTCATTCACTAGCACCAAAAGAAAAATAGAAATTAAGGGCATGCTGTATTTCTTCATGTTATTTGGTTATAATCAAATCTAGGGCAGCAAAGAGACAGTAGGAACCTCTGTCATAACAAGTTGTTCCTTTTGTACCCTTCCTCATTCTATTTTCACTGGAATGCCATTTTGTTTTCTGTCCTTTAGCATCTTACTCAGTCTTTTCTAAAGCTGCAGCTAAACATTTCCACCAAGAGTGATGTTTTACTCCTTGGAATTTCTACCATTTTGTTTGTTACAGCTTTCAGGATATTTTTTCATTCCATGTATTGTGTACCTGAACTTTCAGGATATTTTTTTCCTTTCACGTATGTGTTTCTTTATGGATCATAAACTTCTTGAAGGTATAAGTGTTGAATTGAACTGTCAAGGATGCTAAGTATTTGTGAGAGGTGGAGAAGGGAGGGCTTGTCCATCGGAGAGAAACTGCGTGAACCAAAGTTCTTAGGAAAAAAGGAACAAGGGGCTTTTTCAGTAATGCTAAGTAAGTTCATTTGCTTAGTAAGGAGAATGTGTGCGTGGAATAGAGGCAGATGAAGCTGGGAAAATAGAAAATGACCCTTAATGCTGAGTTGAGTGGCTCTCTTTGTTTAGTTGATTAGTTGTGTATGAGAATGACTCAGAGGAGTGTTGGAGAGTGCATTTACTTGCTTTACTGTGCCTTACTTTTATTGCACTTAGATCCATTAATGGAGAAGGAAACCATTGCTCTGACGAGATATAAAAGGGCATTGGACCCAGGACACAATTGACCTGGAATACTGGAATCTCTGAGTCTTAGTCAATTCTTTAGTAATGTATGGGGAGAAAAATGATCCTAGAGTTTCCTTCCAGTTCTAATATACCATGATGTCATGGTACACATTTAAACCTCTGGAGCAGAGCCACCACTATGACCTGTTTCATCTGTTTATGAATTATTTAGTTCAGAGGTCACCAAACCTTTTGTAAAGGGCCAGATAATTAATATTTGAAGCTTTGTGGCCACAGAATGCCTCTGTTACACATTCTTATTTATTTGTGTATAGCCTTTTAAAAATGTAGGAAGCAATCTTAATTCAAGGTCAGATAAAAGCAGGCTATAGGCTGGATTTGGTCTCCAGACTATAGTTTGATTCTTGATTTAGTTGATTTGGGTCCTTATTATGAACTTACAGTTTCTAGAATTAAGAAACCAATACATGTGTGGTGATGACGTTTTCCTTTCAGTCTGTATTTTCACTGGTTATATTTTTTCAAGTGTCAAGGAAGTTACACTTATTGAGAATTCTCCATTTATTTGCTTTCCTCTAGTCTTGATAATTTTGTGTTGCAGGCTTCCATTTCTGAATCCCTTAAAAACTTCCTGATGTCTGAGACTATTACTCAACTGGAGAGACTGTACTCTCACTGATCCATATTGTTCTACCACATTTTAATGGTTACTGGTAGAAATGATGTACTTTCTTTGCATTTTATTGTAATTATGAACAATTTAATGTTTTTTGAATGCAAGAATCCAAACATCAAACTTGAAAAGACAACATATTAATTGTGATAATTAGATATAGTGATTTACTTTCAGTGCTCATTTTCTTAAAATCATTTCTGGATTAAAATCTTTTTTTTTTTTTTTTTTTTAGTATATGTGAGATAAAATAAAAATATGTGTTTAAATAAAAAATTTTCATTACAGTAAAAATCACTGCCATTAATCCCCCTAAAAATACTTCTCATTTCTTTTAATATACTTAATCTCATCATTCTTGCCATTTTCTGAAGCAATTCTGGAAGTCTTATTTCTTGAATGTCTGATTCGTATCTGATTTTTCCAATATTTCTTGCTTCTCTCTTTGTTTAATTTATTGTCCAATTTATCACTTTCTGTCCTTTGTTTATATTTTTCTACAGTTTTTGGAGTTTTAAACCTTTTGCCTATTTTTATGACTGTAATAACTTTTAACCCTAAAGCCAGGCTATCCTGTAATCCCAGCTACTCAGGAGAATTCTAAAGTCTAGCTCAGCCTGGGCCATATAGTGAGACTGTATGAAAAGCAGGGTGGGCTTGGGGGTGTACTTCAGTGTTCATTGGCAGAGAACGTACATGAATCCGTGGGTTTGGTCCTGAGTACCAGGAGGGAATAGGGCGCAGAAATTTTAATCCTTTCAGTGAATGAACGCGCAAAACTCAGTAGATAGTTATCAATACACATAATCCTTATAAGCATGTTCATACATGTAATAAAGTCAGAAGGTTTTAGGTACTCTGTATTAAATGGTATAGTAAATTTAAGCTTATTTTCAGTAAGATTAGGTAAACAATCATTAATGCAAGTAATTCTTATAGTCACAGCCTGTCCATTTCCAGTATAAAGGCTGTGAAGACAGGTGGTTGCAGATGACTGGTGATGTTGGCACACTTGCTGTGTAGAGGGGTCAGTTGAGAGGCAGGGCTTGCTGAAACATTAGGAAACACCCAAGTGTAGAGGCATCAAGCCCTGCACCACTCAGAATGCTGTTTGTACGTGAAGATATGCGTAAGTATTGAATTAACACGTTATGAAAACCTCAGACTGATTCTAGACTTTAAGCACTAGTTCTCAGTAAAATATCATCAAATAAAACATAAAAATTCATGCCTAGTTAGAGCATTTTGAAAGCACAGAGCCTATCAAAAAATTAAAATTACCTATTTACTATGCAAGGTAGAGAACTATGAACATTGTACATATTTCTGTTCTTTTTCTGTGAAAATGTATTTTACATAATTCAGTTACTTAATAGATGAGCATTGTCTTGTCAACAAACATTTTTATTTCTAAAATCAAGTTTAATAAGATAAAATTTGCATACAGTACAGTTTGATAAGGTTTCTAAAAATTTTTTTCTAAAATGGGGGGGTCTCATTATGTTGCCTAGGTTGGCCTTGAACTTGAGATCCTCCTGCCTTAGCCTCCTAACTGGAATTTCAGCCACTTGCCACCACACCTGCCTCTATTTGATGAGTTTTGATGAATGTATACATCCTTTTGATAATTACAATAAATCAGGACACAGAATGTTTCCATCACTGCTAAAAGCATTTCTTAAGCCCTTTTGCAGTCAATTCTTCCATGTAGCCTATGGCTCCCATAATTGATCTCCTCTTTATGATTTAAGATTAATTTTACCTGTTTTGAAACTGCATACATAAATATAACAGATACTACAGAGTTCTGTGTATTCAAGTGATTTCTCCATCGCATAATTCTCTCCTGAGTCATAGGCCATTTTGATACCTATTTTCAATGATTGTTTAATATCCTAATTTATTTAAATAATCATTTGAGCATGTAGTAGTATCGACTATGTCATTTTTTCTCCCTGTTCAATTCAGGTATCTGCCTAACTTAGAACTTGTGCTATAGACCTTTCTTTGTGATTTGTCAAAAAAAAGCCTAAGATGAGATATTTAATGGGTCCATTTGCCTTTTAAAATGTATTTTATACTGAAAAAGAATTGTTTCTGAAAACTTTAAGGCAACTCCTAGTGTCTTTTCCTCTGAGAGTTTTAATAGGAAACAAATATTTATTATAATATATGTCAGTTTGTCTATCTAAATGCTTTTAGTTTGTGGGGAATGTGACTGAAAGAAATTAAGCTGGTTCTAGCAATAAAACACTTCAGTGTGAATGTTCCTATTTTTTAATATTCAAAAATGGAGTTCACACTGCTGTTCTCTGACAACATTTGAGAAGAATAAGGACATTATAATCTGATATTCTTAAAGACAAATCTTTGGTTTGTTAAGTTATAGATTCAAAATACTGCTATCTTAGTGGGTCAGTTAGTGAGTTTTCTACCATTCTATTTTAGACTTGATTGCTTTCTATAAATTCCTATTTCTGAGGGTTATGTAAAAAAGATGCACCCATTAGTATGTTAATAGTTGGTTTCTATATGAAGTTTCCCTTTTATAGAAAGCTTATATAAATAGTATTCTTCTGTAGAGGTAAAATCATAGGTGGTTTCCTTTACTTAGCTGTCTTGGCTCAAGTTCTGTTTTTTCTTTTTTCACTTAAAAAAAATTTTTTTTTTATTGGACCATTGTCTCTCATCTGGTCTTTCTACTTTGAGCCCAGTTGCTCTGCCAGCTATTCTTATCACTGTCAACACAGCATTTTTTCCCTAAAAGATAAATATCAGCGTGTCAGTCAGTGCTTAGCATCCTTCCAGTATCTCTACTCGGCTTAATGGATATTTTGCAGACCCTTCCACAGAGCATTATCATCTGTTCTTTTCCCATCTCATAGTGCCCTAGACATGATTGTTTAGTTCATACCATAGCTTTACTGAGAAATAATTTATATACCATAAAATTCACCTGTTTAAAGTGCACAATCCAGTGGTCTTTATTTACAGAAGGGTATAACCATTACCACAGTCATTCTTAAAGGTCCTCATTAGCAGTCACTACTCATTCCTGCCTCCTCACTGTCTGCCAGCTACTAATCTACTAGCTGTCCTTCTAGTCGGCTTATTTTGGGCATTTCACATAAATTAGTAGTACAGTGTGTGGTTTGTGACTTACTTCCTTTACACAGCACAAAGTTTTCAAGGTTCATACCCATTGTACAATTTGTTTATATCCTGGCCAATGCTTGTAAATTTATCTGTGAATGAAAAGAACAAATTTAAGGTACTGCATAGAGGGTATTGTAGCATAATTTTTGATATGAGAGGCTTAAACGTGTGTGTGTGTGTGTGTGTGTGTGTGTGTGTCTGATCAGGGAAGAGCAAAGTACGGAGGGGATAAGAGAATAGGTTCCCTGCAGTACCCTGAGATTGCATATGGGGCACTATTTACCTGAAGCCATTGCAGGGTAAGGGACTCCTTTGGAGGTAGCTAGAGATGAATTTGTGAGTGCTTAGGAAATGGAGATTCACTGTCCTCTTAAAAGGAAAGCTAGGTCTTCAACTTGACAGCATTGTGGCTGGCAGTGTTGTGGGAAAAAGAAAAAGGGCTAAGATATGGGATTTGAGGGAAGCGATAAAGGTTTGGATTAACTGCATGGGGCATGGGAGAGGTTGCTTACCAGACATACAAGTTTTCAGGAATCTTTTCTTCCTTTTCCCCCCATGTAAATTGAAACATAAAACATAAACATGATCAGAAGTTAAGACAGTGTGAAAGGATTTAGCACATTGAAAACTTTTCTCCTTAGGTTCTCTGTCTCTATTTTCAGAAGAAACTACCAGTATTTAGATAGATAGATAGATAGATAGATAGATAGATAGATTGATGATTGATAGATTGGATGATTTTTTAAAATTTTAAACAAACCAATAAAAACAATGACAGAGATTTCATAACAAGAAAATAGGAAATTAACTGATTAATATATTGTGTATTGTTATCTTTAAAGTAGCTGCTGAGATTACAAGATATAGGCATGAAAAATTGATCAATATAAACACAAACTGTTCTTTTAAATGAAGTAAAAGAAATTAGT